>VNJZ01004813.1:0-10059 GCA_008042795.1 Drosophila asahinai | reverse complement strand
TTCCCTTTAAAAGATATTCTAATTTGATTTTTATTTTTGATTTTTATAATAAAAATCAACAAATAACACTTATTTCTCAATTTTTTAAATAAAAATCAAAAATAAGAGTTATTTTTGATTTTTAAATAAAAATTAATACATAATTATTAAATTTGATTTTTATTTTTTAAATCAATTTTAAGAGTTATAATTGATTTGTATAATAAAAATTAAAAAATAACTTTTATTTTTTGATATTTATAATAAAAATTATAATAATTACGGACCCTGGTTTATATGTTCAGGAAATTGTTGAGGCGGCTTTGATTTTATATGTTTGTTGTCAGATTTTTTTTGTTATGTCGTTATCGAACGTTATTTGTTGGTGAATTGGTTGCTCCTTCATGTTGACCGATGCTCCTCGATTACTTGTTCGATCTCTTGACTATCAGAGGCATCCTTCAGGTTTTTCTGATTTTGAAGATTTGAGTTGGATTTAGGCTATTCCTAGTGATACGGGTAGTTGCACAGTTTATTGCAAAATGTTGAATGTCCTTCAGGATTCACTTTTGGATACGGCAAATTGTTTTATTCGTAGTACTGCTAACATAGGTCCATTTTGATTCACATGGTACGCGGCACTGTTCGACGGGATGATGTAACTGACTGCATCGCACATTTTCCGCGGTCGCGAAAAGCTATCCGACTTTTAAACTTATGAGCTTTGTACGCATTCACTTTGGTCTTGGGAGATCTCGAGACTTTCCGAACAGACTTCCCGTCCTTAGCTCTGACTTCGACTATCTCCAGTACGGCTATATTGGGGTCTTTTATGTCCAAAGACTGTGCTAAGTATTGCCTAGGAATCTCCGGAATGGAACACAAATATATATATTTGGGTCGTCTTTGTTCTAATGTTTGCTAGTTCAGCAAAATCTGCGGTACTGGGTTGCAGCTGATTACATGGCCCAATTTGGCGAGTTTGGGCGGTGTCATCTGGTCGAGCCACATTTTTGTGCAATCTTGCTATTCTTGATTTTCTTCCGCGTTAACCAAATGACTCACGTCGGCCCTACCCGGCGTACCTAACACCATCTGCTAAAACGGTAGACGACCGTTAAACAGTAAGGATTGACATTGGACGGTGGTAGCGGGCCAATCAGGTCCATGTTGATGTGCTGGAATCGAACATCGAGACCTTCGAAACTATTTAGGTCGGCTGTGTTGTGGCGGTATACCTTGCATCGCTGGCACTGTAACCATGAGAATATGTCCTTGTTGATGCTGGGCCAGTGACCCGTCTCGACGTCTCTCAAGAGCCGGTTCAGCTCATCGTCCGCTTCTTAGAGGCGTGCGCACTCGTCCATGTCGATTTGATCGAAACCTTCGATGCGGGAAAGGGCTTATGCAACGGTGTTAGCGGTACTAGTAATATGTTCGATTTTCGTGCAGAATTTGGCGATAAATGATAACTGGCTCACTTGGCGATGCTTTCTCGATCTGAAGCGATTGAACTTGACGGCATTGTAATAAGAAAGCAACTCCCGATCATGCGAACTTTAGCGCTTTTGTGTGTCCGTCATACGCTTGGAGGAAAGGCTCAGCGGCTGCAGCTACTCGTCGTTGAGCTGATGAAGCGCTGCTCCAACCGCGTAATTGCTGGCATCGACATAGAGTGCAAGGTGCGCGTTAGCAATTGAATGCACCAGGCGCGCTGCAGTGGCCAAGTTGGATTTGCAGCGAGCAAATGATTTTTCGTCATCTTTGGTCCACACCACCGGTGATTGCTCGTTCTTTTTACCCGGGATGAGGGCTTTGAGAATTCATTAACGATGGCTGCTTGCGGCAGGAAACAGCGGTAGTAGTTGAGAATGGTAATTTGCATATCTTGGTCGGCTGCGGGAATCATTGATCGCATTTATTCGTTCGACCGTCGGTGATATTTCGGATGCTGTGATAGAGTGTTCCAGATATGTTACATCCGTTTTTCCGAGCACACTCTTGGTTACATTAATGCGTATGCTGGCTTGGCGCAAACGATTAAATACAATCTTGAAGTGCTGAACTTCACTTGTCGAAGCAACACAGATGTCGTCAATCTACACTTCTACGAAGTCCAGATCGGCGAGGATGTTGTTCATATGCCGCTGGAATGTTTGCGACGCATTGCGGAGGCCAAATGACATCACATTAAACTCGAAGAGCCCAAACGGTTTGATGATGGCGGTCTTCTCTCGGTTCTCTGGCGCGGGATCTGATGATAGGCACTGGACATGTGGAAGCGGGTAGCGGTCGGAAACAGTGATCGCGTTCAACCGACGATAGTCACCACATGGACGCCATTCGCCATTCATTTTCTTCACTATATGTAATGGTGATGCCAAGCTGCTGCTGCTTAGTCGGCATATTCCCGCTTCAAGCATCCGTGCAAACTCGGCTTTGGCGGTGGCAAGAGCCTCGGTATTAAGACGGCGAGTCAGATCTTTATATTGTGAAAGGATGTCTTGCTACTCGCATTTGGTGGCAACTGTCGAGATGGGAGAGTACTGGACATGACGAAATCCAAGTGTAAGTGTCACGGTTCTCGTGCCGTAGGTGTTGATTGGTGTTCCATTAGCGGCGTATAAAAGGTGGGTTGAAGATCGTTTGAGGTCACTTATCAGGTCGTAGAGACAAGAGAGACTGTGCCTACTTTTAGCTTAAAGCCAGAATAGCTGTTAGCCATTCAAGGCAAGGGGTCAGAACTCACAGGGTGGTCCCAACAGGATTATATATTTAGTTTTAGTCCGCTTACTTTAAAAACAACGAAAATTGGCTAATTTAGGTAGATCTTTATACGGCAGCTATAAGATATACGTAGTGGTCCGATTCCTTCCGTTCTGACATATACAGAGGTGGTCAAAAGTATATACACAATTTTGCTGTAAGATGAAGCAGTGCGTTGAAAACTTCTGGTCAAAATTGTAACACCATGCAAGGGTATAAAAAACAATCTCAGTAAGAGAAACCTAATAAGGTGGAAATGGCCTTTATTTACAGAATATTTTTTCTAATGAGGCTCTGCCGATATATCCCCATATTGGACACTAAAATATAGTTGTTAAATTTACAATAATACTGTTTCATATCACGAGTGAATTGAACATCAGACGAAAGTTGGTGGGTTAAAAGCTAAAATTGCGTCAGGGTGGGTTAAAAGCTAAAATAAAAAAAGGGATGGCTGATATATTTTCAGATTGCAGATTTTATTTTTTTACTAGAGAAAACGCTTCACACTCGTCAAGATCAAAATCGGAAAAGGCAGTTTATTCAATAAAGCAAGCAGACGAAAGTTGGTGGGTTAAAAGCTAAAATTGCGTCAGGGTGGGTTAAAAGCTAAAATTGCGTCAGGGATGGCTGATATATTTTCAGATTGCAGATTTTTTTTTTTTACCAGAGAAAACGCATCACACTCGTCCAGATCAAAATCGGAAAAGGCAGTTTATTCAATAAAGCAAGCCTCGCTTATCGGTTGGGGGAGGATAGTGTGATACAGCGACTTCTATAGAACGATTGCTTCAAGTGATAGAAACAGTGCTTCTTTTAGAAAATGTCATATATTGAATGACAAGGGCCATACAAGTTATTTAGGATAGTAGGTACCAAGCGGTGACTGTTCCTGCCTTACCTAAATGACACCGACTGGTAGTGAGGGAACAGCGTGGACTACAATAACTGAGGGAGTAAAGCAAAATGGTGCTTAGCTGTAATTGGATGTTTTAAAAAGAACCTCACAACTGTAACCAATTGTTGTGCCTACTCTGGCTTTCCTACTTGTTTGTTAAATAAAAAACATGCAGTATTGGCCAACCTAAAGCCCACAAATTAAATAGATTTGTGTTATTAATTATTTTGAGACTTTCCATATTTGAAATTTATTTGAATTTAATTTAAAAAAACATACCTTTCAATTTCTTTATCAGTGTCGTTGTCGGTTAAACGAGAATCGTTGTGTTTATCGAGCCTGTCAAATTCATTGCTAGGTGCCTCACCAATTATATCCAGTTTTATATAGTTGGAAAGATCAATATCATCAGAAAAATGTTGATGTAGATTTTTAAATTCACTGGATTGGCTTACATGCGTCCTTAAGCACGACCCTATACTATTTTCACTAGATGACTCTATTTTTATTTCGTCAGAGCAACTTTTGAAATCTATATCTGTATGCGAATATCCAGATGTTGCCAAAAGATTTATTTTGGCTTTAAAATTGTTTGGATGTTTATTCATTGAATTTTTCGAATTGATATCTTTCGATTCATTAATTAATACACTTCCGACAATAGCTATTTCTTTGAATTCTTTTAGTTTTTCACATATAAGAACTTTCAACTCATCTTCACTTTTCAACGCAAAGGTTTTACATTCATAGTATAGTTGTTTTGCAAAGTTCATTGTGCTTTTTAATAAAGGTTTTAAAGCAATTTGATTTTCGAAATCATTATACATATTTGTAAGATAATGGTCATTTAGATTGAATTCTAAAGGCTCTGACAAATTATCCATCATATCTTCTATTATCCGATCTTGAGAGCTACTGTTGGTGGATCTTGTTTGATTTTGGTTAAGCTGTGTGTTTTGTGTCTCTTTATACTCTATCCTGTAAAGGTTTACGTTATTTATGGTATTCTCAATAAAGTTCCATATATGTCTTGGAATTACATTTCCCGTAGAGCTACTAGGTATAATTAAATTGAGAATCATGTCCCGAATCATTTTTAAATTAGGCTGACATATATTAACCTCTTGTGAAGTATAGTTATGATCACTCAGAGCTTCTGCAAATCTTAGGTCACATTTTTTATGATTGTTATATTCCTTTCGAAATAGATCTTCACCTGAAGTATCCAATAAGTCATCAATACTAATATTATTATCAGGGCAAGTATCTATTTCAATATGGTTTGTATCTTCATTTGGAAACTCTGCATAAGCAGTCTCTATAATTTGTTCTTCATCAATAGTAATATCGCTATTTATAAGCATATCAAAATAATTCGTCTCTCCCTCCGTCGAGACTTTTTGTCCTTTTTGAAATTTTGATAATTCTTTCATTTTAAACTGTGAAAAAAGGGTAAAAGAAAAATTATTTTTTAGGATAATTTTATGATTTTCGATTGGTTACAAGGTAAGTGTAACATAAAAACTAACCAAATTATCCGATTTTTTTTACGCAGCCAAACCCTTATACATGTGTTTTATTATGTTTATGTCCGACTGTTGACTATTCGTAGGTAAACCTGTGGTTCATTGATATTGTAATATTCCTGAATGTCTTGTCGGCAGCTGAGAAGGTCATCTGAATACGACTAGCAAAACAGTCTGCGGAGGGGCTCTTGGCCCATTCCAACTTCATATTAAGGGGTTATATACAGTCAGGCGGTCGGAAAAATTCAGGTTTTTTTATATATATTTTTTTTAAGAGAACTATTTATACATTGGAGTTAATGTTCTGCTATAATTTTTCACATCTTTTAAAGTTAAAAAAAGATCTTATTTTTAAAACTATTTTTTTTTTTGGCTCCTGCAGCTAATCCTCCAAAGGTTTATGAAAAAATGTTGTCCCGCGGTGAACACGATACCAATTGATAGAACCATCCAAAATCAAAAGGATCAAAATCAAAAAGAGATTCTGTTAGTGTATGAAAGAATCTAGTCTTTGATTAAATGAAAAAAAAGTGATATAATTTTCCCTTTTTGACAAAATGGCAGCTTCTAAAAAAAAAAGAGTTAATTTTTGTGGAAAAAAAGCGTCTTTAATTGTTGATTAAAATGATAATTTTAGTTTATTTTGAAAAGCATCGATCAAGGACTGCAAAAAGTAGTTGCTGAGCTTTTGTGAAAATTACAGAAAAATCGGCGGTTTTTGAGAAATCGTGTTCACCGACTTGAAAAACATATTTTTGAGAAAAACGAGTTTAAAGTTTCACAAACTGCTCTACACACCACGGCGGGACTTTCTAATTTTGTCTGTAACTTCAAAAATATTTTTCGAATCCTAATAAAATTTTGTTTACAACAGACAGATATATGTACTTTAAGAAAAAGAAAATAGATTTTTTGAAAATAGAGACTGTAAATAACCCCTTAAAACAAGAAAAAAAACTAACTTCGCCCTTGCAGATATAATAATACAAATAAAATTTAAGCTTTAATCCGATTTATCCGAAAATCGTCCCGATCGTTCCTAAGACATCTATAAGATATAGAAGTTCAATTTGGGTAAAATTTAAAATGTATGGCTATATTTAAGTTAACGTACCATATATTTAGATTTATTCCAATATCTTATAAAATTATGAAAATCGGCTAGCTTTGACCGTTTTTTTTTATGGCAGCTATATACCATAGTGGTCAGATCTGGGCCGTTTCGAGTTATATACTAAAGAAAAAAGAAATAAGACTTGTTCCTAATTCAGATAGCTCAAAAACTGAAAGACTAGTTTACGTAGAAACGGACAGACGGACATGGCTTTGTCGACTCGTCTTGTGATGCTGATCAAAAATATATGTATATACTTTATGGGGATAAAGATGCTTCCTTCACTGCGATGCCCAACCCAAACCACTTAGTTCGAGAAAACTGACGCTCCATAATGTTGTTGCAGGTGCATGTCACAACCCTCTCGACCGTTCCGGACTTTTCTGCACGCATTATAAACTGAAAAACTCCCAAACTAACTTACTCCATAATTTTAATTATAATATCTCTCACTTAAATATAAGTCTTTCCACAATACCCATTTCTTTATAAAACCCTCTAAATTCACTCATGATCTAGTTTCTCTTAGATAATCAAATTCACATAAATCTGTTCCATGTTAAAAAAAAAAATGTTATAGATGGTGTATTTAATCAAAACAAAACAAAGCAGCAGTTAAATTTACATATCTGTGTATCAAAAACGTATGCCACCAGAACAGCTGACTGCAATTACAAATATTTTAAGTTGTTTATTTGTAGTCACGAGTGCTTGATCCCCAATAAATTAGTACTCCTTTAGGGTCCTCAGGTTTGAGACTATATTCTCATTTAATATTTGAATCTTATACACGTTCTGAAATTGTACGCCGACGTATTGAAAACAATATCGCGTGATTCCCAATTCTGACCAACAGTACCTCAACTTAATGCTCCCACTCTTAAGGGTAATTTCTAAACAAAAATCATTTTTAAACACGCTGACCAATTCTTTAGCCAGACGTACAGACGATTTAGCTATTTTCGGAAAAGCCGTAAAAATTTTACAATGCTTATCAAGTTCAATTGTCAAATCACAAATTAAAAATATTTATGGAGGAATTTATGGTCTTCGTCTGATCGTTGCAAACAAGCGCCTACTCGAAGGTTGATTTGTCCTTGAATCTGATTTTAGAAGCCAGAAGGCCAACTAATCTAAGAACGGTTCATTTAGATAGTAAGAAGACGATACTTATTGGATAAACGTGAAATAATCGGAGAACTCCGATATTTTTTGGATGATAGTATATGTTAAAACAAGAGCTTTTTCTTGAGTATAAATAATAAGTCGGATGGTGCTAGTTTAATTGTATAAATTTTAATGATAATTCGTAGGTTTTTCCTCCTCACTTCAACTTCTCGTGGCGTTACAACTTCAAATATATTCTTCTCTCTAATCCCTTTTCTATCTGCCACTCATTCGTTCGTACGAGAAGGCGTAACATTCAGAAGGCGCCAAATTCAATTATTAAAATATATTTACTAACTGGGTTTTGACCCAACACTATAAACTCTCAGGTTTTTATTTAAAAATAATAAAGGCGAATACCTTTAATTTTTATAACTTTTCTTTTTCTCGATCTAAAACGTGTCGCACGCTCTTTTTGCCTGAATTCAAGCGCACATATCTTTTTTTTTTTTTTATTCCAGCTTAATTCTATGCCAAGGACTCTTCGTTGTCTTTTTTCTCTTATTGCCCGTCACCAGTGCTGAGCGCAGCCGTTCGCACACTGTTCGGGCACCGCCGATATTGGTGTCCAATCTCGAAGCAATGGAAACAAGCTCCCTCCGGGCGCTTCGGTTTCTTACACTGGCTGCTGAAGTGCCCCATCGCTCGGCAATTGAAGCATCTTATGTTTGCGACTTATGTTGTCTCCTCCGGCATGTGCAGGCACCTGCCGCAAAGGTGCAACTGGACGTAAGACTCCCGGTGTCTTCTGCCTGTTCTCAGGCTGTACCATCTGGTATCGCATCATCTTCTCGCGCAGCTTACCGAGGGAAACCGAATAATACAATGGAGCTGCACATCCGGTATGGTCCTGCAGACAATCAACTATGTGTTGTATGATGTCTGTGTCCTCAAAGGTTTCTTGTTCAGCAATATGGCGCATCGCAATAAAATATTGCAGCAGCGATTCGTTTGTAACAGTCAGGACTAGACTTGTGCATGAATGTACTCATTTCTAGCTTGATAGATCTTCAAAATACTGCACTCATTCTTTGCTGTACAGTATATTCTATAGGCCAGAAGAAGACAGTACAACATTTTTATTGTTCTCACTTAGAGTGAGAACAGTATATGGTTGTACACTTCGTGAGTGAGTACTACATTTGTCATTTTTTATCCCGCTGTACAGCTTGTGCAAATGAGTGCATTCTTTTTCATAATAAAAATGGATGGCAAGAAAAACGACGCTCGTGCAATGAACGCACAAGAAAATTTAAGTTTTTGTTACAATAGATCTGTATTGGAATTAGAATATGTGTTGTTTTATATGTTTGTGATTGTCTATTGTAAATTTGTGGTAATATAGTGCCCGACCCAGGCAAAAACAGTGATTGTCGAATATAATATGTATGTATGTATCTTGAATGTTCATTTGTATCACTGTGGACGGCAGTCCACGTAGTGACGATGAGGAGACTACTATATACAGCCGTAGAATTGAAAATCTGCTACAATAGTCCGATCAGATCCTTTTATATTTTAATCGAAAGGTATTGTAAACCTCTTTAAAACTGCATACTAAGATTTTTCAAAAGCTGATTAGTTTGGGAGAAATGGGAGTGAAAGTTCGAAATTGAAAATTTTGAAAATTGGAGCTATTGGGGCCTGTGGAGCAAATATCCCAACATTTTTAATGTTGTTGTGATCTAGCTGTAAATACGCGTCGAATGACATCTCGATCATCCTGATCCGATACTCCGTTCAAAAGATATTTATTAAACAAGATTTTAACGGCCTTTCCGAAAGGAGAACGTTTGTCCTGAAGTTTGTCTGTCTGTCTTTTTGTTTTAGAGTCCTGGAACTACTTTTATTTTATTAAACAGCTCGAGCTGAACATTTTTTGTTTTACGATTTTGTTGGTTTTCCGCTACTTTGGCGGGAAAACAGCTAAAAAAGCCTGATTTCCCGCGCCTATAACTTCTAAACGACTAAAGCTACCGAAACGTGATACTACTGTGGGCAAAAAGTAAGGTGAATATGTTTGTAAAGTGAAAACTCTTTATTTATTCTCCTGAGTCCATTTCATCCCCTTCAAAGTAGTCCCCTCCCGATAAAATACACTTATGCCAAAGTTTCTTCAAATCCTCGAAACAGGCCAAATAGTCCCTTTCCGGTATAGCCATGAGCGCCCTCGTCGATTCCGCTTTTATCTCTTCAATCGACTCGAAACGCGTTCCCCGGAGTGGTCTCTTGAGTTTTATGAATAGCCAGAATCGGAGCCAAATCTGGAGAATACGGTGATTGCGGAACGATGTGCGTCGAATTCTTGGCGAAATGGTCACGAAGAACGAGTGCAGGGTGCGACGGTGCATTATCGTGAAGCAAAAACCAAGAGTTGTTGGCCCATAATACTGGTCTTTTTCGACGAATTGCTTCACGCAAACGACGCATAACGCTCAAATAATATTCCTTATTAACAGTTTGGCCAGGTGGAAGGAATTCATAGTGCACCTCACCACGAAAAACGAAAAAACTGTCATCATAACCTTGATTTTTAACGACTTTGACGTGCTCTTTTCAGTCTGGTCGATATTCGCTTGATTGGTCTGTTGTTTCAGGGTCGTAAGCAT
>VNJZ01004812.1:0-14538 GCA_008042795.1 Drosophila asahinai | reverse complement strand
ACCTAAACAAACTAGGGACTATCTGGACGACACAGGCCTGTGCACACATGTATTACTTCGGGCCGTAAATGAATCCCACGATCGGTCACGTATTGCATGCAGACTTCGCGGGAATTAGTTATCTAAGTAGTTCACATATCTGTATCCAGCTGTTAATGTTTTGATAGGATAAACCATGTATCTGATAAATGTAACCCAGAGTAGACCTAAGTAAATACCCTTTGACCCGAGAACATGTATATAAACCCCGTGCCTTACTCAATAAAATTAGTACGAAAAGAACTCTTGACGTATTCACTTCTCCGTAGCCCAATTTGTATTGTACTTATTGCGGCGACTTTTGCCACTGGTATTGTACTTGAGGCACGCAAACAAAACCCATTTCAGCATTCTGAACTCATTTGAGTTCGCACACTAGGTTAGGTGTAATATTTATATGGTTATTAAATCTAGTGAGTGACAGGGTTTGTAAGTTTTATATGTGACTGTATATGTTTATTGTCTTAATGAATTCAATGGTGGCAAGCATATTTGTGGATTTTGGGGATAGGGAATCAGATGAGACTAAGTACCTTATATTTTTGTTCAAAAATTAAAGTCATTCAATGTCATTAAAATAAAACACAACTCATTAAACCAAATAAGAACCATTAAAAACCAAGAGCAGCACGGAGCAGATTCCACCAATGCCATTTTAGGTCGGAGGGAAAACAAAAGAGCTATACTTTCTGAATCTTGCAGAAAGCTGAACTCATATTATAATATATTTTCAATCTAGTAGGCTAATAATATGGTCCAATCTAGTTGGCATTGAACTTCCAGTCACTCTTCAATCGAGCTACCAGCCTTGGGATCTGTAGAGCCTCAGTTCATTCTAAGCCCAGCTACAGTAAAGAACACCCAAAAATTTCAGTATAAATAAAAAAGAAAAATAAATTTTCAGTAGAATATAAATAAATTTTCGACTCAGTTTTTCGTAAAGTTTGTGATAAAATTTGTATTTGTAATTATTCGTATTCTGTTTTTTCTTCGTTTTTCGAGATGGAAGCAAGTTACATGGAAGACCTGTGCATCGTCGGCGTCGGCACCTTCATGCACCTGACCCGCCTGAGTCCCTTCACCGTGAGCCAGGCTGTGCCCATCGAGATCGTACCCAATGCTGCGTCCACACTCCTCGCCGTCACCCTGCTGTCGGCCCTGACCAACTGGCGTCCCATCCGAGGTGTGGCTTCCGGAATGGGCCGGGCCCAGCGCCTGCTGCGCCTGGTGGTGGAGCTGACCATCATCGTGTGCATGGTGGAGTTCCTGCTCGTGTGGCTCTGGATCCCGCTGCTGACGCTGCTGAGCAGCGTCTTCGAATGGGCCACCAACGGCTATGTGGAGAGGCACATGCCCACTCTGGCCAGCTGGCTAAACAACGGATTCTTCTCGATTCTCCGCCTGCTGCTGGCCATGATAGTGGCCACATTCATCGCCCTCTCCCAGGGCTGGCTTGGCTGCGTTGGAGTCAACGGCTGCTTCAGCAACGATGAGCTCGGGGAGGTTGCTTCCCGTGTGGGCAGCTTCGCAATCCGCAGCCATCAGTCCCTGCCGAACCCCCCGCCGCCCAATCGTCCCATCATTGTGCGCTACAGCGAGGGCTCCGCTCGCAACAGGAACCTGCCGCCCTACCCCATCCCCATCCGTTCGGTGACTGTCCACGACTCAACCGCCTAACAGGGCCAGGCCCAGGCTCAGGCACAGGCACAGGCGCAGGACCCGGGACTCCTACACACCGCAAGTGGACGCATTCTTTCGCAGTAGCCGATGCTTCCAAATCCTGCGAGTCCAGTCGCCCAATCTTTAGTGCGGTTTAGCGAGTGGCCCGCTACCCAGAAGGCCGCCCAAACCCACGACGCACTCCATCTTCAATAAATAAAATCATTAGATTAATAGCCAGAAGCCGGAGTGGTTTTATTGCTTTTAAATATTTAATAGTTCCTCCTTAACTTTGACTAGAAATACATGTAGTACAAAGCCACTATAATCAATATTAAAATCAGAATAGGCAAAAGTACAAACTGGCAACCCAGTACACTCCACATAACTAGTTTAACCCTATAGGCTAAGAACATATAATCTGGATTAAACGAACCATGGTTAGAGGGACCAGCCTTGTCCTTGTCTCTGGCTCGCTTCCGCCCTGAAGCCTGGTTCTGGTTCTGGTTCGGAACTTTGGCCGATTTCCGGTTGGAGTCCATTATGGAATGGTAAGCGACTGAGAAAAGGTTTGAGGTCCAACTAGATCCGGCTTTAAAGTTAGTTAATTAGTGTTAATTACTTGATTTAGCTTGGTAAGTTCACTTCTTGTTAGAAAGTCCCAGAACACCTTTTACAAGGAATAGTATAGTTATCCTTCATTCCCTTAAAGAGTTAATATTAATCAAGGAAACAG
Organism: Drosophila asahinai; assembly: GCA_008042795.1. Lineage (NCBI taxonomy): Eukaryota > Metazoa > Arthropoda > Insecta > Diptera > Drosophilidae > Drosophila > Drosophila asahinai. The sequence goes on along the minus strand of VNJZ01004812.1, from coordinate 12,104 downwards.
CTCTCCATTTTAATAATATATATTACCTTTTAGCTTTATTTGTCATTTTTGGAGAACATCACTTTTATTTGTTACAAAAGTCCATTGTTTCTTTAGGAGATTTGTAATTGTCATAATTAACACTGTTAATCACAGTATAATAATATTATATGATTGTTTAAAAACAATGTTTTGTTGATTTATCTAAATATATTCCAAGTGCGCCACAGTTCTGCTTTGATTGCGATGGAAGATCTGAATCCGCTGGAGCCCCTAGATGAAGTGAATACATTTCTGCCTTTGGACGGAGCTACAGCGATGTTTAGGTAATGTATGTATAAAGATGTGACATATATCCACTCTAATTTACATATGCGAATGTGTTCAGCTCCCATACATGCTCTCCAGAAAACCCTGGCCATCCTCAAGTTACAAACAACGAGAGCCGAAGAGAACAACAAGTCTAAGAATCATCAGAAATCAGAGTATATATTTGAGAAGGGCCACACACTGGTAACAAAATTGGTGCAAAATATATAAAATATAAATGTGAAACAAAAAATTACAAGCTACAAATGAGACCCTAGAAAAACATCAAAACCCCTTATAAAAAAGCTTTAATAACTGGAAAATATAGCGAAGATAGATGGAATGATAGACTTGCATAAAGGATTATCAAAATATACTATAATATATATATAATAATAATATACTACATAATTTATAAAATAAAACTATCAAACATTGCAACATTTATTAACGGTGTAACTCTAAAAATTGTAAACCTTTTCCTATTGCTTATGTATGTGCACTACATTGTGAGAATGAATAATTTGATGGAGTCGGCGGTTTTTAAAGAATTTCGGCTTATCTTGAGTGTCAAGATCGTTTTGTTCAAGCTAAAAACCAATTAACCCAGTAAATAATATTCAAATACATTTTCAAGAGACAATTTTTATTTTTATATGAATTAATATATTTTTAATTAGTTTCTAATATAATTATTTTTTTTCCAGCCATGGCAATTAGTCTGATTACTTCTAGTTTATTTATTATTTAGCAGAAGCAGCTTATCATTAATTATTATTATAAAGTTTATAAAAAGTTCATATAATTATTAATATAGTAACATTTTGAATTTGAACTGCTAAAGCCGAAAGAAAAATTTCTTAACTGAGGTTAATTTAGGTGAGAACTGTGGTTGAAATTGTTTAAACGTTTAACAACTTACCTTGATACTATAATTCATCTTAACATGTTAGGTACAAAACTAGATGTACAAATCGATTTCTTTCTGACCTTATGGCGTTTTATTTGCAACTATTTCGATGCTAATTTAAGCCCCTTGAAAGTCATGAACTTTAGACTTTAAAAACTTAATTAAAAAACACCTATAAGGGTTGTAACCTTTTCTATGAATTTAATATGTGGAATATCCTAGAATATCAAATGTTTCTTTGTCTGCCTTTAGATGCTGCCACCAGGTAACCTTGTCCTGTTTCGTAGCTTGTTTTCTTATGTATTATCTCCCTTTCAAGTCGGAACCCTGAGACTTCAGCAAGCAGGGCTTAACAGGGATAAACGTGATGCCCTGAACTGTGCTCCTTTCTAACCCCATTCAGTTGAGAAATACACTTAGCCATTTCGAGATTTAAATTATAACATATAATGTACACAATATTCATAAATAATGGGACACTAGCGGCTAATCGATTGAGCTCTGTCCCACACTGTTAACTTCCAGTTCGGTGCTGGAGACACTTGGCGATATGGTCGTGGAGCCCGAGTTGCCAGCAATGCCGTCCAGGTTATAGTACTGGACTATCCGCGGCGGCGGTCGGTTGGAGATGACCTCCGTTATCTGGTTCACAATCCACTTGGCCAGCTTTATGACGGCCACGTGGGCCACAAACTGCAGGACCATGGCGCCGAAGCCCTTGTAGAGTCCGCCAACGCCCTCCGTGACCATGGTGGTCTGATAGCAGTCCATGACGCCCTGGTAGTTCGTCAGGATGGGCACCACGGCATAGCCGTTGTCCAGGTTGTCGATGATCGTCCGTGTGCCCTGCAGCTGCAGGCGATGCAGAATAGTCTCGAACGGGAAGAATATGACCTCTGTGGTCAGCATGGCGATCAGGCTGGCATAGATCTCCGCATTCTGGTGCTCCAGCGTGCTGTCGACCATCTTGCCGCCGGGCTTGTCCTGGGTGAGCGTTATGCGCCGCCGCATGATGCGCGAGGAGATGCCGCGTATGACCAGGTTGAACAGATACTTGGTGATGCCGAAGGAGACACTGGGACCGATCAGCGCCCAGGCCGGCAGCATGCGGCCCTTTTGCGGGGAACTCCAGTAGAACAGGCGCAGGCTTCCCTCGCGGAACACATCGAACAGGCCGGGCTTCTCGCTGGCTATGTCGCTCTGCACCGTCTCCACCAAGGAGGCGGCATGGAAGGGCACAACCAGGCCAATGCTTATGCTGCAACCGGAATAGTTATAACTTATAAGTAATAGCAGAGAATAAAGCCAAAGGCTGGCTTACCACTTCAGGATAATGTGCTGTCCGAATCGCTTTAGGGTCGTCCGACTGTCCACTTCCTTGGGCCAACTGGTGAACTTCGAGATCATGTCGTCGATGGCCAGGGTCATGCCGCGCACCAGGAGGCAGCTCCCCACGCCCTTCCACAGCGTGGTCACGCCCTGCCGCCTGTGCAGGTGCACGATGCTGGGCAGCAGGCTGAACGGATGCAAGTGGTAGCGCCTGGAGGCATTGAAGACCTGACACTGACGCCGCAAAACAATAAACGGATGGCTCAGCAGGTTCTCGGTGACCAGAGAGACCCACTGAACGCCCACAACCAGGTACTTGCGGATAGACGTGTCTGCAAATGCCATTAATACATTAATCTGGATTGATGGCCACCAAGCACAGACTTACCATCCTCCTGATTATCTATGTACTTGTGCTTGTCCAGGGGCAGCGACAGGGGATCGTCCAAGTTTAGATATTGCAATTTGTGAACGGCATCCTGGTCGGCACTTAAGCTGTCCACAATCGCCTTCTCGCGGCCCTCAATGCTGGATAAATGGAGGAGTCATGGCAATTTATATAATTCAGCTACAAAGATAATGGGGGCTGTACCTGCTGCCCAGGTGCTTCTTGGGGCTACTGGTCGGGCGTAGCTCGGCCACTCCTGCTCCCGGCTTGTCCTTCTCGGCGCGTTCATCACCTTGGCCGTGCGTCGCCTCGAATCTGGGCATCGGACCGGAATCGGAGTTCCTATTAGTATTGTGTCAGCAGTGTTTGTTTCGCCAGAAATACGTACTTTAGACTGGAGTACTTGTTAAGGCCTGCCATGGTGCGGGGCACGTGTTCTCCTGGTGGTTATGGCGTGCAGTGGATATTCCTACTTGTCCTTGTCGGTTTGGCAGCGTAATAATATAGGCATATTCGGTTGTTATTAAGTTTTTTTTGCTAACTATGATATGAGAAATGTGTGCCGTAACCAGTGCGACCGCATCTCTGCCGCTCAAAAATACCAAGGAAACTTTCAAGCATGCCCGGGCGAGGAAAATGTAACTTTTGAATTTAATAATTACCAGGAGCTTACCAAGGGCTTAAAAATATTTTAAATAGTAGTAATATATAAATGTTACTTATACATTATCTACAAGTATTATCACAAACTAATTAGATCTTAAAATTCGTAATTAACCCACTCTCGCCGTTTCATTTTCAAGGCCAAGCGTATTTGGTATATTTCAGTGGGCCAGGCTCTGGTAACACATGCATAAAATTTATAAACAAATCTTTACCTCCACCAGAACAGGCCTTGTATTATGGAATTTGCGTCCTAGTTTTACCCTATCGAAAGGGTATTTTGTATCGAACATCTTGATTAGGTGGAAGCAGTCCCTGGCCCATCTCAACATGGCTGCTACTCTGCAGCAAAGCGGAACTATAGAGCTGTCAGCGGAGGCATGCGATTTGGAGCGCAGCTTGCTGGGAGGACAGAGCTTCCGGTGAGTTCTACTTATTCCTAATATTATTCCTAATAAAATGCCGTATTTTATAGCTGGCGCTCAATAAAAGAGGACAGCAGAACAAAGTACTGTGGAGTCGTTTCCAACATCTATTGGGTGCTAGAGCAGGAGAAATCCCATATAAATTACGAGGCATTCGCGGAGCCTGCGTCCAAGATCCCAGTGGACTACAGATCTGTGATATCCAAGTACCTGCGAGCTGATTTCAAGTTAAAGCAGCACCAGGCTGATTGGATAAGCAGAGATGAGAATTTCGCAAAATTTGTGGGGAAGCCGGTACGCGTTCTGTCACAGGATCCGCTGGAGAACATCATAAGCTTTATATGCAGCCAAAACAACAACATTAAGCGGTAGGGTTACAAAGTTACTAACAAACTAATGTATATTAATTAATCTTTATTTTATTTCAGCATATCAGCCATGATCCAATGGTTTTGCGCCACTTTTGGCATCAAACTGGGACATTTTAATGGCTGCGACGAGTATACCTTTCCTGCATTGAAGAGATTCGAGGGCATCGATAGCGACAAACTAAATGCCCAACTGCGCGCCGCTAAATTTGGCTATCGAGCCAAGTTTATAGCTGCAACCCTTAAAGAAATACAAAAACGAGGTGGCCAGAACTGGTTTATTGAGCTCCAAAGCTTGCCGTACCACGAGGCGCGCCAGGAACTAGCCCAGCTTCCGGGCATTGGCTTCAAAGTGGCCGACTGTATATGCCTCATGTCCATGGGTCACTTGGAATCCGTACCCGTAGACGTACACATATACAGGATTGCTCAGAAATACTACCTGCCACACCTGGGCAGTCAAAAGAACGTAACGAAGAAGAGTTACGAAGAGGTTTCGAATTATTTTCAAAAGCTACACGGAAAGTATGCGGGTTGGGCCCAAGCGGTGAGTGTTTAAATATTGTAAAACGTATGTTTATATGATTCTTATACTACATTTATTTTGCAGATTATTTTCTGTGCTGATTTGGGACAATTCCAAGATGCTTCAAAAGCCGGGGGTAAAGTAATCTCAAATAAGAAAGGGTTAAAAAAGTGTTGAAATTGGTAAGAGATTTTGATATAAAAGAAACAAGAGTATTAAAGTATTTTCATATAAAATAAAAAGCGAGTTTTTATGTGTAGTCTTATAGTGTTTAAACATTGTGTCCAACGGGGAATCCCCTTCAATTTTTATTTATAAAATGAAGCTATTTCGAAAATGAAGAACGTCTCCGTGTTCCTTTCCCACCGTTCCACCTGCAAAAATCATCTTGTGGTATATAAGAATTGCCCAGACGCGGTCACACTGACCATGCAGCATGTTTAAGATTCGTACCGGCAATATTTTTGTATTAAAAATAGAGATTTGAGTCTATTACCATGCCCAAGGAGCAATTTCGTGCTTCGGCACTGAATAAGAAGATGTAAGTCTTGGCTCCTATATAGCTAATTATGATACTTATACCCTTGATTGATGCGCCTTGCAGCTCCCATGTCCAGTTCGGTATTAGTGGGGCCGATGAGATCCAGCAGGAGTCCCTGGTGCGGATTATCTCCAAGAACCTGTACCAGGCCCAGCGGCAGCCGGTGCCCTATGGTGTCCTGGACCGGCGCATGGGCATCAGCACGAAGGACGCCATGTGCGAGACCTGCGGCCAGGGGCTGAACGAGTGCATCGGTCACTTCGGCTATCTGGACCTGGCGCTGCCCGTCTTCCACATAGGCCACTTCCGGTCCACCATCAACATCCTGCAGATGATCTGCAAGGCCTGCGCCCAGGTGATGCTCAAGCCCGAGGACCGGGCCATGTACGAGAAGAAGCTGCACAACCCGAACTTCTCCTACCTGGGCAAGAAGGCCCTCCACGTCCAGATGCTGGCCAAGGCCAAGAAGGTGACCAAGTGCCCGCACTGCGGCTCCCCCAACGGCGGCGTGAAGAAGGGTCCCGGCCTGCTCAAGATCCTGCACGACCCCTACAAGGGCCGTAAGGTGGACTCGCTCTTTACCAGCAACATGAACGAGATGCTGCGCTCCACGGAGGCCAATCGCGACCTCAACCTCACGCTGGGCAACCACAGCACGGCCGAGGAGCTGACGCCCCTCATGGTGCTGGACCTCTTCGAGCAGATCCCCCAGGGCGACGTGGCCCTGCTGGGCATGTGCTCCCGCGACGCCCACCCGAAGCACCTGATTGTGACGCGCGTGTTTGTGCCGCCCGCCTGCATCCGGCCGTCCGTGCTGTCCGAGGTGAAGGCCGGCACCACGGAGGACGACCTGACGATGAAGCAGAGCGAGATCCTGCTCATCAACGACGTGATCCAGCGGCACATGGCCACCGGCGGCAAGATCGAGCTCATCCACGAGGACTGGGACTTCCTGCAGCTGCACGTGGCCCTGTACTTCCACAGCGAGATCAGCGGCATCCCCATCAACATGGCCCCCAAGAAGACCACGCGCGGCATAGTGCAGCGGCTGAAGGGCAAGCAGGGACGCTTCCGCTGCAACCTCTCCGGCAAGCGGGTGGACTTCAGCGGGCGTACGGTGATCTCCCCCGATCCCAACCTCATGATCAACCAGGTGGGCGTGCCCGTGCGCGTGGCCAAGATCCTTACCTACCCGGAGCGCGTAACGCCGGCCAATATGCGCCACATGCGGCTGCTGGTGCGGAACGGGCCGAGCAAGCATCCGGGCGCCAACTACGTGCAGCAGCGCGGCTCCACCTTCAAGAAGTACCTGGCCTACGGCAACCGCGAGAAGGTGGCCCAGGAGCTCAAGTGCGGCGACATCGTGGAGCGGCATCTGCGCGACGACGACATCGTGCTCTTCAACCGCCAGCCCTCGCTCCACAAGATGTCCATCATGTGCCACCGCGCCAAGGTCCAGCCCCAGCGCACCTTCCGCTTCAACGAGTGCGCCTGCACCCCCTACAATGCGGACTTTGACGGCGACGAGATGAACCTGCACTTGCCGCAGACGGAGGAGGCGCGGGCGGAGGCGCTGATACTCATGGGCAACCAGTCGAACCTGGTGACGCCCAAGAACGGTGAGATCCTGATTGCCGCCACCCAGGACTTCATCACCGGCGGCTACCTGCTCACCCAGAAGGAGGTCTTCCTCACCAAGGAGGAGGCCATGCAGCTGGCCGCCTGCTTCATCGCCGGCGAGGACTCCACCATGCACATTGAGCTGCCGCCGCCGGCTCTCCTCAAGCCGCGTCGCCTGTGGACGGGCAAGCAGATGTTCAGCCTTCTGATGCGCCCCAACAAAGCCTCCCACGTCCGCCTCAACATGGTGAACAAGGGGCGCAACTACACAGGGAACATGGATCTGTGCAGCAATGATTCTTGTTAGTGTTTTAAGTGGAATGAAAGCCATAGAAAGTAATGTGATCTGATTTTATGGAACAGGGATTCACATACGCAACTCGGAGCTGATGTGCGGCGTCATGGACAAGGCCACCATGGGCTCGGGCACCAAGCAGTGCATCTTCTACCTGCTGCTGAGAGACTTTGGCGAGGCGCATGCCACCAAGGCCATGTGGAGACTGGCAAGGGTGAGTCAGTTGTAGTTATCTAAGGTCTTTAGGGGGATATTACCCCAAGATCTATTTAATTTCGTAATTTATTGCCAGACCCTGCTATTTAGCTCACTTTTCAGTATTCAGTATCTAAGATCTACATATAACTGGATATATTTCCGAGATCTTCTTTAATCATAAGATATATGAGATATGGGATAAAAGAAAAGGCTCCTGGCTTGTCAATAGGTGCCCCAACCTGCTCTAAAAGCATATAATTCCTGGAAGAGATAGAACTTCGAGGACCTTTATCAGGATATATTCCCAATACATTATTTAATCATAAGATATATGAGATACAGAGGTAATAGCAAGGCTCCTGTCTTGGCAATAGACCATGTTATCTGTATTTAATAGGCCTTTTCCCCAAGATCATAAGATATATGAGATATAGAGGTAAAGGAAAGGCTCCTAAAAGAATATATTTCCTAGAACAGATAGAATTTCGAGCTATTCTGCTTAGTTATCAGTAATACCTAAGACTTTTAACAGGATATATTTCCGAGATCTTTAATCATATGAGATAAAGGCCAGGCTCCTGGCTTGGCAATAGGTGCCCCAACCTGCTCTAAAAGCATATAATTCCTGAAAAAGATAGAATTTCAAGCTATTTAGCTCACTTATCAGTATTTACCTAAGGCCTTTAATAGGCTTTTTCCCAAGATCTTCTTTTATTAAAAGATATATGAGATATAGGATAAACACAAGGCTCCTGGCTTGTCAATCGGTGCCCGACCCTGCTAAGAAAGCATATATTTACTGGAACAGATAGAATTTCGCGCTATTTTGCTTAGTTATCAGAATGTATCTAAGACCTTTATCAGGATATATTTCCAATATCTTCTTCAATCATAAGATATATGAGATATATAATAAAAGACAAGGCTCCTGGCTATCAATAGGTGCCCCAACCTGCTCTAAAAGCATATAATTCCTGGAACAGATAGAATTTCAAGCTATTTAGCTCACTTATCAGTATTTATTCAAGGCCTTTAACAGGATATATTTCCGAGATCTTCTTTAATCATAAGATATATCCGATAAAGGCAATGCTCCTGGCTTGTCAATAGGGTGCCCCAAGCTGCTCTAAAAGCATATATTTCCCGGAATAGATAGAATTTCGCGCTGTTTTGTGCAGTTATCAGTATTTATCTAAGGCCTTAAATAGGCTCTTTCCCAAGATCTGCTTTAATTATAATATATATGAGATATAAAGCTAAAGACAAGGCTCCTGGCTTGTCAATCGGCGCCCGACCCTGCTCTAAAAGCATACATTTCCCGGAACAGATAGAATCTCAAGCTGTTTAGCTCACTTATCAGCTCCCCCGGACCCCCACGGCTTTATGACAGTTATCAAAGGCAAACCCCGCACTATCTCTGGGTTTTTTGTTCGCTTCTTGAATGTATTTATTATTAATTGACCGCCAAGCCCGTGGTCTCGGCGATGAAGTCCAAGAACGAGGTCAAGCGCACATAGCCCGAGGGGTAGCCGGCGGTGCACTGATCCTCGGCCACGAAGGAGTTGATGCCTATCTGCTGCCACTGCCCGGTGCTGGAGTTGTAGGTGATCAGGGGACCGCCCGAGTCGCCGCTGCAAATGGACATGTTAGAGCCGTCCGAGCCCTCGGCACACAGGGTGGAGTCCAGGACGACGGAGGCGCCAAAGATGGGCAGGCACTGGGCGTTATCGATGACCGTCACCTGGGCGTACATCAGGGTCTGCGAGTAGTCGAGGTACTCGTCATCCATCAGCCCGTAACCCGCCACGACGGCCGATGTGCCCACAAAGTTGTTCGATTTCTGGGCCGGGGTTACCAGGCTGATGGGCTGAATGCTCTGCGAGAAGACCAGGGCCTGCGGCAGCTGGATGAGGGCCACGTCGTTGTTCATCTTGTCGTTGTAGTTGGGATGCACGAAGAACGTGGTGGAGGTCATGTTCACGGCCTTCTCGTCGTTGAGCTCGATGGTGCCGAAGATGAGGAAGAGCGAGGTGTGGGCGTAGGCACAGTGGGCGGCAGTAAGCACCCACTTGGCCGAGATCACCGAGCCGCCGCAGAGCAGGTCATCCCACTCGTCGCGCTTGAGGATCACCTGCCAGGGGAACTGGCCAGCTGAGGCTTCAGAGCCCGATATGATGCGACCTTGCTGTGTAAATCAAATCGTTGAAGTTGGGAACTTGAAGTTACTGAGTCAGCCACTTACTATAGTTTCTGCAGGGGCTGCTGCTGCCGAAGCAGCTAAGGCCACCAATAATAGCAGCCAGATTGAGGACTTTTCGCAATTAAGAGCTCCCTTGACTTTCATGGCTGCTCTCTGGGTAACTCTGGGGTCTGTCGGAAGTCAGACAATTGTTTTAATTTATATTTGTCACCTTTCCCTGCTATCTGCTGTCTGTATTTCGCGCAAATTGTTTAAAGAATGTGAGTTGGACTGAATTTCGTGATAAGATTAACTACTTATTACTTACTGCTAAATTTACGCGGGTCTGCTGCTCGCGAGACTGCCTGGTAGTCGTATATGGTTAATACCTTGTTTATTATGGCCACCCAGCGACGATTAGTTGGGTTCTAAGAATGTGATCATAAGAAGGGGTTTACCATCGTTTACCATTATTAGGAATTACCTGTGAAGCACATTCTATTTATGAAAGTCTTTGAAACGGAGAGGTTCCCTGTTGATATATAGAAAGCTGAAGAGCTCTAACTTCAGAGGACTTACGTACAGGGTATTCAAGAGTCGCATTTCACCCTTTACCTCTGGACTGTTGACGGCCTTTCGGTAGGTGGCGAATCAATCAGAGCGTGTGCGGCAGGAGGCTATTGTCATACACAATGCAAGCCACCTTAATAGGTTCAGAGGTGCTCTTAAAAAAAGGTAAACCTCGAGGTAGACAATCTGAAATAAAAGCTGGATTAGTTCGAGAGGTCAAGGGAAAAGATTAGGGTTTAAAAAGACCTCCTTTCAAGGAAGATAATCAGCCATAAAAGCTTGATTAAATTAAGAGTTAATGGGAAAAGATTAAGGTATTTATAGAACTCTTTTCAATACGATCCAACCGTTCTTTGCTTACTTAGGGAGATCCTCACACTCAAAGTCATGCAACTTGCTTCTTTACCAAAGGAGAAACTCGAGGAAGATAATCATCCATAAAAGATGGCTTAATTCAAGAGTTAAAGGGAAAAGATTAAGGTATATAAAGACCTCTTTTCAAGAAAGATAATCAGCCATAACAGCTTGATTAAATTAAGAGCTAATGGGAAAAGAATATGGTATATAAAGACCTCTTTTCAATGAGAACGTTCCGTTCTTTACCTTCACTTAAGGATATCCTGAGACAGTCAAAGTCTTGCAACTTGCTTCTCTACCAAAATAGAAACTCGAGGAAGATAATCATGCATAAAATCAGGATTAATTCAAGAGTTAAAAAGGAAAAGATTAAGGTATATATATAGACCTCTTGTTAATAGGAACTTTTCTTTATTTACCTTAAATTAAGGTGATCCCAAGGCAGTCAAAGTCTTGAAACTTGCTTCTCTACCTTCTTTGGTAAAGACAGATAATCATCCATAAAAGGTGGTTTAATTCAAAAGTTAAGAAAGAAAATATTAAGGTATAAAAAAACCTATTTATAATAGGAATGTGCCCCTCTTTACTCACTTAAGGTGATCCCCACAGTCAAAGTCTTGCAACTTGCTTTTGTTTCCAAAGATAACAGAATAAAGTATTGCAATCTAGGCCCTCGTTTCTGGTAATTAATCATGCCAAATGGCATTATTTATTAACCAGCTCGTGCAGGCCCTTGCCTAGCCACATACATATCATTATCTTTGCCTTGTGAGCTCTGAAATGTTTACTTGTTTGAGCTAAATAAATTAATAAGTTGAGTTAAATATGGCAATACCCTCTTTCATCAATAAATACTTTATTAAATTAACTATCGAGCTGAAGCTCTTAGCAGCTATAGCTCAAACCCCCCTGTTAGCATTTAATTATAGCTATAGGCTAGCGTTATATATTACGTGGGCTGCTACATATATTTCTGGCCTAATAATGAAAATACGAATATTTATTAAGGAAAATAGTTTTATTGTTTTTCAAAATATTCTCCATCAAGATTTACACACTTTTGCATGCGCTCAAACGAATTTTCGAAGCACTTTTTCCACTCTGATTGACACACCTCAAAAACATGGTTTTTGAATGCTTCAACAGCATCTTCTGGCGACGAAATTCGTTGACCACGCATTTTCTTCTTGATGTGAGGGAATAAAAAGAAGTCATTTGGTGCCAAGTCAGGACTGTACGGCGGATGACCCATCAATTCGACGTTTTGGCCAGTCAAAAAGGCGCTGGTTTGAGCCGATGTGTGAGAGCTCGCATTGTCATGGTGCACAATGATTCGTCTTCCCTTGTTCGTTTATCGAATTTCACCGAAGACTTCAGGCAAACAAATGGTGGTGTACCAATCAGAATTGACCGTCCTACGTTGCTCAAGAGGAACAGTAGCCACATG
>VNJZ01004811.1:0-41177 GCA_008042795.1 Drosophila asahinai | reverse complement strand
AGGACATGAAAGGTCCTTTATAAGATTATATATAATATAATCTTAATATTGAAATACAAAAAAAAAAAAATGGAATTAAAAAGTTAATTACTAAGTATTTTACGTTGTCAAATTGTTGTTTTATTTATACTTCACGCTTAAATGTATTCAAAGTGTGCAAAGTGTCGACATATATAGTATTTACGCTAAGCACAATTTGACAAACATTTTAAGCTTCACAGCCCACTGTATTTTGTATGGGAATTTGGCAAAACTTTAAAGATTTATTGTGGCTAAACTAAGAGCGTCCCCAACATAATTTTGATACCCAAATGCATGTGGAAGTACCCCCTATCTATGGTTTTTTTTTTTTTTTTTTTTGGAAGGGGCTCCGTTAATAGAGAATTACCCTTTATTTTTTTTTTTTAGAAAATTGAAGCAGACTATTCATAATAACATAATTCATTTTTTGACGCTGATCGAGCTGGTTTTTATGTGTTCCTCTAAAATGTATCTTTCATATTTAAGTATGACATTAAATTGTTTTGGTCGGGAGCTAATATTGTTAAATTCATTTGTGAAACCGAGAAAAATGCATATGTAAATTGACGATGCCAAAACAAAAGGTCATTATTTTCAGCCAAGTACAATTGGTTAAAAAATAATTTCGAAATAGACTAAGCGTTGAATCATTAAATGCTATTTAGGTATAAGGTCCATACTTAGATTTATATATTTTTTTTTTTTAAATCCAGTTTTATTTTGGTCAAAAAAAAAATGACATCACTGCACCTAATCCATTATTTGTCCTAGTACCCAGAGTAAACCTGGGTCGTTAGGTAGGACAATACATTAGCGGTGTTTAGCCTAATCAATTTCGTACTCTCGAGAGAAATCGCCGAGCTACAAAGACTCGCATAATCGACATATTTATGATTAATTGACGTATTTAAAAAAAAAGCTCGTGGCGAACGTAAAATTTATACCATCAGACTATACGTTAAGTTAGCAACAAATTCAAATACAAAATTTAATTAAAGTAAAAAATGCGTGCTGGGGTAGCTTATGTTAACTAAAAAAAAGTAATATTTATAGTTATAACACCCTAAGCACTCAAATTGATACTTTTAACATGTATAAATTCTTTCTTAAACCGCTAAAATCGAAGCTTACTTTTAGATAATGCATAATGTACATACAAGTATGTTTGTACTTAAATTGCCAACAATTTTCGATAACCCAAAATTAAAGCAAAAACAACAACAGCGAGAAGCGGCAGATGAACCGTTTTATATTTTATTCATTCATTTTTGGAAGCGAACCAGATGTAGCGCTCGCTCTCTCTCCCTCTCTCTCTCTCTCTCTCTTGCGCTCTCCCATCTTCGTTATCGTGTTAACTTCGTTTCCACTTCGGCTTCGCATTCGTTTCTAAAAATAAAACAGCGTGTGCTTGCATGCATGCATGTGTGTGTGTGTGCCGTATGCTGCTGTATTTATTTGTCTGTGGGCAAAAGGCAATGAAAACGAAAATTTGCGTGACGTCTCTCGACCTTGACTCATCGACGTGAACTGTTAAACTGCGCCAGCAGCGGCAGAAGCAGCACAATCCAGCTGCGACAGAAGCAGCGACACCGCGACGTCGAGCCGAGTTGCGGTTCGATGTGTGTTTTGTTCGTTACTTTTTTTTTCCTCTTTTTTTTAGTCGGTGTTCGCCGCCACTCAGCGCTTTTTGTTTTTGTTTGATTTTTCTTTATTTCTGTCTCTTGGATTTGAAGTCAACGTCTCTTGCAAACAAGTTTCATAAACTTACAGACACACACATACACATGGATGGTTACAAATACATATTTACATGTACACATATGCTGTTCGTGGGGAATCTAATACTGTTGTCAAGATTTGCAAACGAATTTTACAAATATATGCATATGAACTAATTAAAATATAAAATTATTAATTACGATGATACATCATTAAATTCTACGCCCTTCACTGCTACAATTTATTTAAAAAAATAAGAAATTGGTATAAAAAATGTTATTTCAAGAAAAATACATTTTGAAGACAATAAATATGTGAAAAAAAAAACACTAAAAGTGCATTGGAACAGTTTTGAAAGCACTAATGGAATGTGTTTCATCTCATTCGGTGCTCTCTCTCTCCCACTAGGTTCTCTCACTCTCGCCGATTTCCTCTCAATAAGAAATGCATGCGTAATGCATGCGAGTTCCGTTGGTTTTGGTGCCACACCCACACACAACGGCGGCGCCCCTACCTTGCTCCCGTGCCACACTGCCCATCCATGCCATTCCATCTCGGTCCGAATTTCAATTCCAAGCAACAACAATTGTGTGTGTGTGTGTGTGTGTGCTTCTCTGCTCTTTTCGCATGCCCGCTACCATTCGCCTGCTCCCTCGCTCTGCTTCTCCCTTTCGCACTGCTGCAGCAGCAGCAGCATAATCATCATCATAGATTTATCTCATTCACGCGCACGTGAGGCAAGGCCCAAAAATTAAGTCGTCGTCGTCGTCGTTTGTCGCTTTTCGTTTTGCGTTTTGCGCTTCTCACTATTCCTCTTGCTCGTGCTCCTGCTCCTCTTTGCCCCTACCACTCCCCAAGTTCATTCGTTCACTTGGCGGCGGCTTGTTATCATCAGCTCATTTCATTGTCTGGCCTTTTTCGTTCGTCTCTTTTTCGTCCTATCCCTATCCCCCAGTCTCTGTTTCTCCTCTCTACCCTTCTCGTTTTCACAGTTTTGGTGTTGCCAATTTTCGTGTTTCGCCGTTTGGCCGTTACAATTTTCATGCTTTGCCCATGTTTGGCAACACTCTTTCCTTCGCCTCGATTTTTCTTTTTCTTTTTGTTTCTGCTTCTGGTCTTCCTTTAATAGTAAAGCAGCGGGCGGGTAGGGAATAAACAACGATCATACGACAGCTGTTGTTGTCCAAAGAGAAAAGAAGGTGAAGAAGTAGGGTTGCCAGGGACGGGGAATAAAAAGGAAGCAGGGGAAAAATAGGAAGTACACTGGAAAAAATTTTAAACATTTTCTGGTTCCACACATTTCGGTATCCTATAAACATATGCTTCTGATAATTTAAATTCGTTTAGAGGATAAAAAAACAAATGTTGTATTACTGCCTTGGTTCTGTGCATATATAAAATAAAAACACCTCTTAACTAGGTGAGATTAAAGTGACGATGACACATTCAACTAAAAAAAATTTCTGATACCAAATTTTGAGCCGATTAATAGTTATTTAAACAAAAATATTTAAAAAGTTTTTAATTAGTTTCAAAATCGGCACTTAGCTGAAAAATTAAAAAAATGTTATTACAATAATTATGCAAAATAATTTGGCTCCAAAAACTTTTTGTTCAAAAAAAATATCTTAAGATGTTTCAGTCATAAAAAGTAAATACATATATGCATATATTTGTACAATATGTACATATGTCGTATCGAATTTCATTCCAATCAATTACTACTCGTACATGCTACGTCGTATTTGAGGGGTATAAACATGCACAAATATTTATGCTCTGCGAACCGAAGAGTCTCGTCGCCGAATGCGGCGTTCTATTTAATTCTACCCCGCTAGCAGTACACACCAATGTACAATGCTAACCAATTAACTGCCCATTGGAACGCATATTGTACTGCTTTTATCCCCCATTCCACTCGAAATGTGTTTATTTTATTTTCCGAAGGGTAGTCCTGTTGGCTTGGATATTTCATAGCTATTTTTAGCAAATTTTGATCCTAGTAAATGCATAATAGAAGGAATTTTTCAATAAGAACATAATGCAAAGATTACATACTTAATATTAACTACTAACCAAATTTTTATTTTTAAAGCTGAGATTGCTTAGCTTTATTGGCCACTCTCTTTTAATCTAAAAGCTGGCAACTCGGTCGCTGTGCTGTTGTTGTTTTTGTTGCCCTTGTGTGTTACTTGCGCCAATGGCGCCCTCTGCCGGCGTCGTTGCTCGCGAATTGCCAAAGACGCCGGCTGGTTCTCTCACTCACTCTCTGTGCCAGCAGCAGCTGCTTTCCATTCCGTTTTGGATTGGAAGTTTGGAATAGGGGCAGGCAGCGAAAGAAAAAGAAGCTGCAGCGCAACGTTGGCAGCGACGCCGGCAGAGCGGCAGCAACAACTTGGCGCTTACTTTTTTTTTTTTGTAGTTGTAGTTGTAGTTTCAATGTTGTTTTTAAACAAACAAACGCGCGCTCGGAAGTAATTAAAAATTAAATAAAATTTGTATATAAATAAACATCAGGCAAAAAATAGCAACAAAAATAAAGCTAAGCAGCAGCGGAATAATTTTTATTGTACTTTTCTTTTTGTGCCGTTAAGTTTCGTTTCAGTTTTATTTATTATTTTTTTTTGCAAATGAACGAATAGTTATACTCGCTCTGCTCTTGCTCCCCCTCCTCACTCGCTGTGTCGCTCTTCCCCTCATACTCTCTCACTAAAAATGAGCCGCTCTCTCTCACCACTCTTCTTCTTTTGCTTGCTTGCTTACACTCTCTCTGTCTCTTCCTCTGTGTGTTTGCACCTTCTTCTTTCTTTCGCTCCGCTTACCATTTTACAAACACACACGCGCACGATGAGAGCGACTGCAAAAAAATCGGAATAAAACGGTTATAATATATGTATATATATACACATATATACATATATATATATATTTATATAGTAAAACATCGAAACGATTGCCTAACAATAACAAAAATGTGAAAATTAGTGAAAAATTGCGAAAGAAAAAACCCGAAAAGCAATGAATGTGATAAAACTGTAATAGAATGTGAAAAGCCAAACACACTCACACATACATTTATACATACACACACATATATATATATATATATATATACACACAGGCGCACGCGGCCACGTATGTGTGTGCAGAAAAATATGCGGCGCTTAAAAAAGGTGAACGGCATTTTGTGAACATAAAAAAAAAAGAAATATAAAAAAAACTTGACAAAATTACAATTACAAAAAGTTAAAGTTGCAAAAATGGAAAATATGTGAAGCAAAGAGAGTACAAAGACAAAAAAGCAAATTGTGTTAGGTAGCCATTTTCATTTCAACCTAAATTGTTCAACATTTTTTTCTTTTTGTATTTCTGTGTTCCCTGTTCGTTTTCATTGTCTTTACACTGTGCTTTTTGATAAAACATTACACACATACTCAAGCTGCTGCAGTCGCTCTCTCCCGCTCTCTCTCTCTCTCTTTGCCTTTGTCGCACTCCCTCTCACGCAAACGCATGCCTTGCTTTCGTCCCGCTCGCACTTTCGCGCACACACATATTTTGCACATTCTCTTTTGGTGCCGCCGCTGCCACCGCCCCTGGGTTGCCACCTAGTCGCAATGCCAAAATCCCGCGCATGTGGCAGCTCTCTTTCGCTCTCTTGAAATACGAAGCAGGGGCGAACAATAAGAGAAAAAAACGGCTAAAGAAGCAGCGGAGCAAAACAAAAGCGGCGACAGTGTTGCCAAGTGCACAAAACGAGTGAAGTGATGTGCATAAGCAATAATAGATTAATAGCTACTAAAAACATTAACAAGAAACTTGCAAAATTACGTTTTATGTACATTTGTAAGATCGAAATACAAAATATACATTTCGGAAGCATTGACATTAGAATTTCCATCAGAGTGAAATTTATTTTTAAATCCAATCATTTAAAAATAGGTTCTTTTATTTCAGTTTATTGTGAAATATTTGTTTTTAATGTTTAAATGCAAATTATATAATTAATACAAGTGTGGAAAGTATTTAAGACATTCATATAAACACATAAACATAAAATTAAATCCATTTAAAATTGAAGTTGACTCTAATCTGTCCCTATTTTATTATTTATTGCAGATGTCCGCCGGTGCTCAGTTGCAGATGGCCCCGCAGACCACTTCGGCCCTAAGTCACCACCATCCAAACCAACAACAACAGCAGCAGCTGCAACCCCCTCAGCAGCAGCAGCAGCAGCCCCCGCCCCCGCAGCAACAACAGCAACAACAACAGCATTTTGCGAATCATCACAGCGCCCAGCAGCAGCAGCAGGAGCAGCCGAATCCACAGCAGATCCTCGCCCAGCAGCATCTGCAGCACCTGCACAAGCATCCACACCAACTGCAGCAGCTGCATCAGCAGCAGCACTTCCACCAGCCGCAGCAGTCGCTGCAGGGACTGCACCAGGGTAGCAGCAATCCGGATTCGAATATGAGCACTGGCTCCTCGCACAGCGAGAAGGATGTCAACGATATGCTGAGTGCCGCCGGAGCCACGCCAGGAGCAGGAGCTGCCGCCCTTCAACAGCAGCAGCAGCAACAGCAGCAGCAACAACAACAACAACATCCCGCCTTTCCGCCCACACTGGGTATGCAACAGCCACCGCCGCCGCCGCCCCCGCAGCAGCACTCGAACAATGGGGGCGTAGCCGCAGAGATGAGCTACATGACGGCAGCTAGCACAACGACGACGTCCGTGTCCTCGGTGGGAGTGGGCAAGCCGCGCACTCCGGCGGAACGGAAACGAAAGCGGAAAATGCCTCACACCGCCGATGAGGCGGGGAGCGGTGGAGGGTCCGGGGGTGGCGGCGGCGGCAGTGGTGGGCTCGCAGGAGGAGGCGGCGGCACCGGATCCGGAGGAGTGAACAACTGTAGCCTGAAGGGCAAATCCCTGGCCTTTCGTGATATGCCCAAGGTTATGAGCCTGGGCCTGGGAGATCGCCTGGGCGGTTCAGCGGGCAGTGGCGGAGGCGGTGCTGGCGGTGGAGGAGGAGGCGCCGGCAGCGGAGGCAGTGGCGCCGGTTCCGGGTCCGGCAGTGGCGGCGGTAAGAATGCCCGCTTAATGCAGCCCGGCAGCGACAACAAAAAGATCAACGACTACTTCAACAAGCAGCAGACGGGCGTCGGCGTCGGTGTTGGTGTCAGCGTAGGCGTCGCCGGCAGCGGGGGCGCCAATTCCGGCGGACTCCGAGGATCCCATACGGGCGGCGGCAGCAAGTCGCCGTCATCCGCCCAGCAACAGCAGCAGCAGCAACAGACAACGCAACAGGCGACGGGTGTGACGGCGGGAGGCGGCGTTGGCGTCGGCGTCGTTGCCGGAGGAGCTGCCGGCAACCAAGTGCAAGTGCAGACCAGCAGCGCCTATCTGTATCCACCAGCTAGTCCCCAAACCCAGACGCCACAGCAGCAGCAGCAAGCGGGAGCCGCCGACTTTCACTACGTCAACTCCAGCAAGGCGCAGCAGCAACAGCAGCAGCAACGTCAGCAGCAGCAGCAACAGACTTCCAATCAAATGGTTCCTCCACACGTGGTCGTGGGCATGGGTCACCCCCTCAGCCTCGCTTCCATCCAGCAGCAGCAGCAGCAGCAGACGCCGCAACAGCAGCAGCAACAGCAGCAGCAGCAGCAGCAGCAACTGGGGCCGCCGACCACGTCAACGGCCACCGTTGTACCAACGCATCCGCATCAGCTTGGCTCCCTCGGCGTTGTCGGTATGGTGGGCGTTGGCGTCAATGTGGGTGTCGGGGTGGGCGTGAATGTGGGCGTTGGACCACCGCTACCACCGCCACCGCCAATGGCCATGCCAGCTGCCATCATCACGTACAGCAAGGCCACACAGACGGAGGTGTCGCTGCACGAACTGCAGGAGCGGGAGGCGGAACACGAGTCCGGCAAGGTGAAGCTGGACGAGATGACGCGGCTGTCGGACGAACAGAAGTGCCAGATAGTTGGCAACCAGAAGACGATCGATCAGCACAAGTCGCACATTGCCAAGTGCATCGATGTGGTGAAGAAGCTGCTGAAGGAGAAGAGCAGCATCGAGAAGAAGGAGGCGCGCCAGAAGTGCATGCAGAATCGCCTTCGACTGGGCCAGTTTGTCACCCAGCGGGTGGGCGCCACATTCCAGGTGAGATACGCTCAATCCCTTGGAAGTTCTTTGAAAGAAATAATTCTAATTTTTTAATCAATTTCCGCAGGAGAACTGGACGGACGGATATGCGTTCCAGGAGCTGAGCCGGCGGCAGGAGGAGATCACCGCCGAGCGCGAGGAGATCGATCGGCAAAAGAAGCAGCTGATGAAGAAGCGTCCGGCGGAGTCCGGACGCAAGCGTAACAACAATAGCAACCAGAACAACCAGCAGCAGCAGCAGCAACAGCAGCACCAGCAGCAGCAGCAACAGAATTCCAACTCGAACGATTCCTCGCAGCTAACAGGCGGCGTTGTGGTCACCGGACCGGGCAGTGATCGCCTGGGCGGCGGCGGAGCCGGCGGCGGTGTCAGCGTTGATAGCGGCCTTGGTGGCAATAATGCTGGCGGCATCGTTGGTGGCGGCGGAGGCGGCGTTGGTGGCGGCGGTGGCGTTGGCGGCGTCGGCAGTGGCGGTGTGGGTGGCGTTGGGGGCGGCGGCGGCGGTGGTGGTGGCGGTGGGCGCGGCCTGTCGCGTTCCAACTCAACGCAGGCCAATCAGGCACAGTTGCTGCACAATGGCGGCGGTGGATCGGGCGGTAATGTTGGCAATTCTGGAGGCGTCGGTGATCGACTCTCGGATCGAGGTGGCGGCGGAGGCGGTGGCATCGGCGGCAACGATAGCGGCAGCTGCTCGGACTCTGGCACCTTCCTCAAGCCGGACCCCGTGTCGGGGGCATACACAGCGCAGGAGTACTACGAGTATGACGAGATCCTTAAGTTGCGTCAGAACGCACTCAAGAAGGAGGACGCCGACCTGCAGCTGGAGATGGAGAAGCTGGAGCGAGAGCGCAACCTGCATATCCGAGAGCTCAAGCGGATACTCAACGAGGACCAGGTGGGAGAGAGGATTTAATTATATTCCATGGAGACTTGTTCTAATAAACGCTTCCCTTTCAGTCCCGCTTCAACAATCATCCCGTGCTGAACGATCGCTATCTCCTGCTGATGCTTCTGGGCAAGGGCGGCTTCTCCGAGGTGCACAAGGCCTTCGACCTCAAGGAGCAACGCTATGTCGCATGTAAGGTGCACCAATTAAACAAGGATTGGAAGGAGGATAAGAAAGCTAATTATATCAAGTGAGTAGTGGCGAAAGGAGAGGAATTACGATCGAGAAGCTTAGGCAAGATGTTGTAAACTATTCACTGAGAAGGGCTATATAAAGTTGAGAAAAGACAAGAAAGACGATTAGCTTTTAGGCTTAAAGAAAGAACTTGAGGGTGTCTCCTTACTAATGAGCTTACTAATGAGTTTTACCTTTTGAAACCATCCCCCACTAATCCCTGAACAGACACGCCTTGCGGGAATACAACATCCATAAGGCGCTGGACCATCCGCGGGTCGTCAAGCTCTACGATGTCTTTGAGATTGATGCAAATTCATTTTGCACGGTGCTCGAGTATTGTGATGGCCATGATTTGGACTTTTATTTGAAGCAACATAAGACTATACCCGAGCGTGAAGCGCGCTCGATAATAATGCAGGTGAGAGAGTGTCTTGAATTATTATTGAAAGAATCCTGGCATTAACTCCTTTTGCTCTCTGCTTTTCAGGTTGTATCTGCTCTCAAGTATCTAAATGAGATTAAGCCGCCAGTTATCCACTATGATCTGAAGCCCGGCAATATACTGCTGACCGAGGGCAATGTCTGTGGCGAAATCAAGATCACCGACTTTGGTCTGTCCAAGGTGATGGACGATGAGAATTATAATCCCGATCATGGCATGGATCTAACCTCCCAGGGAGCGGGCACCTACTGGTGGGTATTTCAATAATGAATGGCTTTTGTGATCGTTTCATTATTTATTTATTTTATTTATTATTTCAGGTATCTGCCGCCCGAGTGCTTTGTTGTGGGCAAGAATCCACCAAAGATCTCATCCAAGGTGGACGTTTGGAGTGTCGGTGTCATCTTTTACCAATGCCTATACGGCAAGAAGCCCTTTGGCCATAATCAGTCGCAGGCCACGATTCTCGAAGAGAACACCATCCTCAAGGCCACCGAAGTGCAGTTCTCCAACAAGCCAACCGTCTCTAACGAGGCCAAGGTGGGTGTATCCTTATCCTTATCACTTATAACCTTAATAACCTTTAATCTTTGCTCTTTTCCACAGAGTTTCATTCGAGGCTGTTTGGCCTATCGCAAGGAGGACCGCATGGATGTGTTTGCGCTGGCCAGGCACGAGTATATCCAGCCGCCGATACCCAAGCATGGGCGGGGATCGCTCAATCAACAGCAGCAGCAACAGCAGCAGCAGCAGCAACAGCAGCAGCAGCAACAACAGCAGCAGCAACAGCAACAATCGTCGACATCGCAGGCCAACTCCACCGGCCAGACATCGTTCTCTGCCCACATGTTTGGCAATATGAATCAATCTAGTTCGTCCTAGCTGCCAACCAAGCGTAATTCCAATTCATAATTCGCAGCAGCGGGAGGAACGCTAGCTGCCAGCTGCCAACAACAACAACAGCAACATCATTTGCAGAACCTGCAGTACTTGGAACTCCAGCAACTCCATCAACTCCAGCAGCATCAGTATCAGCACCAGCAGCAGCATCAGCAGCATCTTCAACTGCAGTGCAACAGTAGCAGCAATTATGCAACAGCAACGACAACAACAACATTGCTGGATGCAGCTGCCGCATATTGCTATGAAACTGTGATGGATGCCGCCGCCGTCGTGCACTTTAGCAATAATAATAGCACCATGATTAATAACAACCTAATGCTGCAGACAATGACAATGACGAGGGATGCCCTCGCTGCAGGAGAGGCAGGAGATGGAGGAGATGGAGAGTCGGGAGATGGGACATCGCCAACGTATCAGGGCAAATACAAGCGCTGGCAGCAGCAACAGTTGCAACAGCAGGCGCTACTGCAGCAGCAGCAACACAAGTTGCTGTTGCAACAAGAGCTGCTGTAAGCGGAGAAGGAACTGGAACTGGAACTTGAAGGAGGATATATGATATATAGACGACAGACGACGCTGCCTGCGCAACACTGCCGCGAAAGCCAAGCTAATTGGGGATGCTGCCTCAAAAAACAAAGAACGCGAGGGGGAACAGCAGCAAAACAGCATGAACACCAAGAGAATAATGAACACCACGGCGAGTCGCAAACCAACAAGAGGGAAAGAAAAACTTAAATTAAAGAAACTATAAAATAAATATAAAATATATAATAAATATATATATATATATATTATATATATATACATATATATATATTAAATGTGATAAACACGCGTAAAGCAAAAAAAAAAAACAAAACAAAACCAGAGAAAGCAGCAAAACCAGCAGGAGAAAGACGGGGAGAAGAAAGCAAAGCTGACAAGAAAAGCTGCTAAAAGAAAAGATGAGAAAATCTGAAGCATCGTGAGAAAAAGAAAGGGGGTAAATCACACCGGCGGAGGTGGAAAATAAAGCTTGAGAAATTGTTTATAAAGGCTGCTATATAAACACACTTTTTTTTTTTTGTTAACTATAAAATACCAAGCAGAATAATTAATATATAATATATATATATATATAAAATTAATAATAATTAAATGCTAAATGTAAATTAGTTATTAGGTGGCATCTAAACACAAAAAAAAACAAAAACAAAAATAAGCAAAAGCAAAACGATTCCCGAGAGCAAGTGAGAGAGAGAGAGAGGAAGGAGAGGGCGCGCGCGAGAGAATAATTTTTTCTTTGTAAAAAACATAGCAAATTAGCGTAGGCTAAAAAGCATACAGTATATAAAGTAAAAAGCTGAAAGCGGAAACGGAAACGGCAAGCCAATCGGAAATAATATGTTAGAAACGAAAGAAGAAGAAGAAGCTAGGGGGAGACGCAATCGAAAATTACAGAATACAGTTAGTTGCATGGTTTTTTTTTGGGTTTGCACACTCACATAGTCACTTACACACACCCACACCCACACACTCTCGATAGCTTTCTTATTTCTAAATATTCATAAATATCGCTCAGTTATTTCCCAATCTCTGTTTTATTAATTGATTGTACATAAAAAAATACACTTGTAATGCATTCAATTTGGATAGGTTCTTTATTTCTGAAATGGAGTGGGAGAACATTATTTTGGCGCTTGTTTTGTATCAAAATCCCCAAAATGAAGCTTGATTTAAATATGGAAATAAATCTATAACCATCACACACACACACACGTATACATATGTATATACTCGTAGACTTGAACAGCAAACAGTAAAAAAAGACCGTTACAAACCGAAACGAAATGCACTTTGAAGAAATATCCGCAAAATAAGAGAGAGATAGAAAATCAATCAGACGAATAGGAAGCCAGGGACAAGAGAAATAAAGTATCAATGCCACGCAACAACAACAACAACCACAGCAAAGAAATATAGAAAGAGAGCAGCGGCGCATAGGGATAAAGAGAGAAGAAAGAGAGGAGATCGAAGAACACATTAAGATGAAAGCCCCATTTGAAGTAGTCCTACTTCGAATTATATTTCATAATATAAACTAATGTAATAGTTTTTATTAAAATTATAATTATATATGTATGTATTTAACAACATCATATATATATATATACAAATATATATATATATAAATACATGTTTTTTTTTTTTAATTTTAAACTATATTTGTAATGCACTATGCGCGTAACATTGTATTAAATATTAATATCCAAGGCATATTAATATAGAAACCTATATATATACATATATATAAAAAACTGCAACAAAAAAGAAAAAAAAAAAAAACAAAAACAAAAAAAAAACATGAACTACCAAGCTAAATGTTTCAATAATATATATATATATATATAGAATTATATGTATGTAAAACCGATATGAAATCCGCAAAAAAAAGTAGACACGACAAGGATGGAAGGCTCACAACGAGAGAGAGAGGGGAAGGTAGGCAAAGAGAGAGGAGGAAAAGGACGCAGCGAAAGCAGATTTATCCAAAAGCTAAAAACATTTTTTTCTTTAGTCTATACAACAAGAAAAACAAAAACAAAAACAAACATAAAGTAAAAGTATATAAAACAACAAACAAAAAACAAAACTGAAATTATGAATGAAGAAACCCCGAAATTAGTTTTTAGAGAGCGCAGCATATAAAATATTGCAGAAACGCGGTATCGGTAACGGGAAAGAGAAGAAAGAAAGGCCCCAAAAACAAGATGGCGGCAAGCAGAGAAGGATAGATGATGAGATATGGGAAGAAGCAGCAGAAGAAACAGTAAAAACAGCAAAAACAACAACAACTCCCTAACAAGTAGCAAAGAAAATTGTAAATATTTATATAAATAATTTATGCCTAAAATACAATTAAAATTAAACAAGAAAACAAAAACAAAACCAAGATAAAATGCAAAAGAAGAACCAGAAGATCCATTTCAGATTTATATGCAAATTTGTATATGTACGTACTTTCCTTTAATTTTAGCCAATCAGTTGTAAGTTTTTTTTTTTTTTTTTGTTTTCATAATAATATGAGATGAGGATATAATGATGATTTTTATTCGTTTATTTAAGCCGATACCATAATGGTATATCTATGTGTATATGTATATGTTTATATATATATACATATATATATGCACATATGTGTGTGTGTGTTATCGACGCGATTTCATCGATAACGATTGGATGAACGCGCGCGCGAGTGTGTTGATTTTAAAAAGCGAAATGAGCGAAGAGAGTGGAGAAAATTAGGAATGGACGGAATGGTGTGAAGGAGTATGAGCGAATATATTCTATAATATAATTATGTAAAATGCACATTTTTAAATTATAAATTATACAATATATATACATATATATATTTAAAACGACTATTAATTATTATTATTATTATTATATGATTATTATGATTATCATTATTTTTTATTACCACTTAACGGTTTCGGTTCGATCCACAGCCCACAAAAGAAACCAACAACAAAAACAACAACAACCAAGAAACAACAAGAGAAACAAAATAAACAAGCGAAATGTTTGATAAAAAAAATCCCCAAGAGATGTTTTCATTTAGATTTGTTTGAGTCTGCATTTTGTTCGCTTCCATTTGATTCGATTTGACTCTATTCTATTTGGTTCTTTTTTAATAAAGGAAAGGAAAGGAAAGGTGTCCACAAACAAGCATATGCATATAAAGGTAAACAAAATAATACCTATTAAGTGTTTAAATAGTACTAAACGAATCAAAATATAAATACTGAAAAAAGAAATGAATAAAAAAATTAAAGCCAGCAGCAAGAGCAGAGCGACCGCGACAGCAACAGAAAAACTAAAACGAAAACGGGAGGAAATATGAGAAAAGAAGAAAAAACCCATTAAATTATTTGTTGAGTATTTTATTAAATAATAATTACGATAATAATTATAAAATTTAAATTGAAAGAAATGCGAAAAACAAAAGCTGAATATACATATATATGTATATATACATACATATATATATATATATAAATTATTTAATAGTTATGCTAAAAAATTATTTAAAGTGGAGGATACTAAGAATATTTGCATGCGCCACAGCAGGCGAGCGGAAAAGAGAGGGATGGAGATGGATGATGCCACCGTTCCGTTCCGATCCGATCCGTTCCGTTCTCCGAGAAACACCTTCCCAGCCCCCAAAAGAAGCTCCACCCTTTCCTTCAACCAGAACACCCACCACCACCCACCATCCCCCCTCAAAATAAGAAGTGGCAATGGAAACTTTGAAGAGAAGCGCTGGGAGCGCGAAAAGCGGAGAGGAAAATGCGTGGATGAGCAAGTGGAAGATACTAAATCAATAAGTAAACATAAAGATTAATTAATAAATTAATTCCAGAAAAAAAAGAAGAAAATATTAAAAAAAAAACAAGAATAAAACAAAAGACACAAAGCAGACGAAAAAAGCAAGACAAAAAACAAAAGATGAAACATTGAAAATAAAAAAATACTAAAATGATTTAAAGCAACACTTTTCAATGGTGATGGGGGTAAAGATTTATTAAACGTTTTTTTTTTTAGTTTTTCTCATATCACTACAGAAGTAGTTGCATAATTTTCAGATAAATTATAAATATTTGAGGGAATTTGAGTTTTTCACTATTTAGGTGTCCTTACTTCCTTAATGACCAGACTATTTGTTTAGTTTACTCGGAAAGCACTCGAAAACAAGGAAAAAGGATACAAACTGAATTTTTGTAATTTACATCCGAAGGTTTTTCAAATGGTTTCGCTTGGATAATTAAACAGACAAGTTTTTAAAAAAGATTAATACGTCGAAGCTTTTTGCTTCAAATAAAAGCGGCCCAAAATTAATATATCAAAAGAATGCAGCTCAAGAAACATTTTTGATCCGGCACAAATCACTTTTTCTTCTCACTTTTTGATTTTCGTTACCAATTTTTTTAATCTTCTTTGCTCCTTTTCAAGACAAGGGAGAGGAAAACCGCGATAATTGCGGTTTGATATCCGTTGTTTCAAAATTTCCCAGCGTCATCGATTCCCTATTGGGTTAGGTTAGCAGCCCATTCCTTGTCTATCGATAGGCTTATCCATACTCAATGGGTCGCCAGCTCCTACGCCTAGGATCGTCCAGAAGTACAATAGCCAACGAAATATCTATTAAGTGCTAATTAGCTTAACAACATAAAGACAATCATGAATATGTTCCACCGTCGGGCAATATATTTCATTTGTTGAAAAAAACAGCTGGTTAGTGGTAGTTGGGCAAAATCACACATCGATAGGCAGAAAAATACTAAAATAATCGATACTATGGTGAAAAACGAATAAATGCACCTGCATTTTCTTAACACAACTCTTTTGCCACCACTAGATTCCTATACCACTGGTTTGAATTTTAAATTGAATTAAATCCTCCGTTAAATCAAACCAAAAACAAAAAACAGCTGTTTACCTCAAAGAGAATGCTAAATGCAGCATTTGCATGGTCCAGTTTGTATCCATTCGATTTTTTGACTCGATATTTTCAGTCAATCAGTAATTTAGCCGTATAGGAAATTTGTATCCCTATCGAATGTTACTACTTTGTATTTTCCTTACGTAAAAAGAGTCCTTCACTTCAGCTCCGACTCAGGCACGCGAACAGCGTTTCTAAGCAGTGAGAGAGAGCGAGAGGTTAACAGTCGAGAAACGGTGTTTGGCAGAGCTGTTTTAAAGGCCGGTACGCAGACAAACGAACGAAATACCAGAAACATACCAGAAAAATACCAGGTGGCGCGAAGGAAGTCTTTTGGTATTTCTAGAGCGGGGTGACGAACAGAATAAAAAATTTAATAAAACGGTCTTTCTCGACTTTTGGTCTCTCACTCTGTCTTACTGTTTCTTCACACAATTCAAAAATTTAGATCCCGCCAAACACAATAATGTATTCAAAAGCCCAGTCCAGGCGTTTAGAAGAGAAGATAAAGTTATAATAATTAAATTGGTAGAGGCCAATTCAATGATAAGGAATTTGAGCAATATTAAACATTTTCGATGACTGAGATGAAGGGGTCCGAGGCGACGGCCACCGCCCGCTGCTGCTTTGAGCAGTGTCTGGCTGGCCAAATCCTTCATTGCCAAGCTGGAAAAGGACATGTACAGCAATGAACAGAACCGGGCGCAGGAGCAGTACCAACTCTAACCAAATGTATGGCAGCAAGGATATGGTGTACAATCAGAGTCTCGAATCCTACAGAACGAAGTAACTTTGTTCACCAGTCCAACAATTTAGTGGCAGCAGGAGTAGCTGCGACAGAATCACCAGCAGCAGCCGGTAGAGCAGCCCTTGTCCTGGTCGTCGATCCAGGGAAGAATGTTGGTTGCGCATGGTCGAGAGAATCTGGGCGACGGCGTTGGTGGTCATTGTGCGCAAATTAACAATTCCATGCGAATTGTCTTTCAAATATAAAATAAATAATTGTAAATTATTAAACAGCTGATTTAAGATTGGTATGACCGCATCATTAACCTCCCAAAAATGCCGAAGAGCGTTTTAAGAAGCGGTCACACTGGAAAAAGATTAAATCTTTTTCGGGTTGCGAACTGTTTTACTGTCTGCGTACTAGGCTTCACGTCAAAAGATTACGATTCACAATCTTGCTCAGCTGGAGTTTTAAAAATACTGGAATGGTATTTAATCGATTTATTTGAAGGCCTGGTATGGTATGGTATTTTTTATAATTTATCGCTACACTCTTCCAGTGAACATTTTTGTGCTTAATTTTTTGCACACACTGCCAAAGAGACATGACTGATCCGAGCAAACTGTCCGTGGCCGTGGTCTGCTCCTCGAACATGAACCGCTCCATGGAGGCGCACAACTTCCTGGCCAAGAAGGGCTACAACGTGCGCTCCTACGGCACCGGCGAGCGCGTCAAATTGCCGGGCATGGCGTTCGACAAGCCGAATGTTTACGAGTTCGGCACTAGCTATGAGGACATCTACCGCGACCTGGAGACGAAGGACAAGGAGTTGTAAGTTACCACCGGCACGTTGACCTGAGCTTAGCCTGGTCCTTTCACTCAGCATTCTCTTCCTTCCTTTGCTTCCCCACAGCTACACACAGAACGGGCTGCTGCACATGCTGGACCGCAACCGGCGTATCAAAAAGTGCCCGGAACGCTTTCAAGACACCAAAGAGCAGTTTGACATCATTGTCACTGTAGAGGAACGCGTCTACGACCTGGTGGTGCTGCACATGGAGTCGGTGGAGTCTGTGGACAACCGGCCCGTGCACGTTCTCAACGTGGACGTGGTGGACAACGCGGAGGATGCTCTGATGGGCGCCTTTCTCATTACGGACATGATCAATTTGGTAGGAGGCCCGCTCCTAGCCGGAACGTGACCCTGGCTCATTCGCTCTTCGCTCTTCCTTCCTTTTACAGTTGGCCAAGTCCACGGATCTGGACAACGACATCGATGAAATGATCCAGGAGTTCGAGGAGCGTCGCAACCGTGTTATCCTGCACTCGGTGCTCTTCTACTGACGACCGACATCCACTAACAGTACGTGTCCCAACTCTGGCTCATCCGTTCCTGTGCTGTTGGTTGGCGGGTAGCGGGCGTTGGGTGGGCGGCGGTTTCGTGGGGTGGGTGGGGCCGCATAGGAATAAATGAAACTGTAAATAGAGAGGGTCCTTGCAGCAGGCAACAGAACACAACACAAGTCAGGCAACACACAGAACACACACGACACACGCTCGCATGAACTACACCTGTTGGCCTGACCCATGAATTACGTATGCAACAACACGACTACAAATAACAAACAATTACAGCGCGGCGGCGGAGGGCTTAGCGGCTCCGGCACCGGCTCCGCTGATCTTTTATATTCGGAATAGGTATATGTCTGCATGTCCGTAATCCTTGTAGAAGTCTAGTCGAAATCCCTTTCCCCGTTTCGTCTCCGCCACACTTGGTAAATTTAGTAAATTTAGTTCCATTCCCACTCCCGCATCCATTTCAGCCACCTGGCAACGCTGGCTGCCGATCTGGCTCCCTCCGATCCCCGCCCCTTCTGACAAAACACTCACCTAAACAGAAACCAAAAGCAGGCAGCAAACGCATGCGGCGAAGCGTCACACATACAGAAGGCCGTGTTTACGTTGCGCGCGCGCGTGTGTGTGTGTGAATGAGTGCACAACGGAGAACAGGCAACAGGCTGAGCCAGGGACGGATCGGACTCACAATCGGGGGTGGGCGTCATCACGGGGGTGGGGCGTAGCTTTTTTATCTTTAATAGTTTAACAAATTGTTTGGACAGGGCCTAAAATGGGCAACCGAAGACCGCTGCGGCCTGTGCTTCGGCTGAACGTTAAAAACAATGGCCGAAGACCGCAGAGGAGCTAACTGACAACAAAACAAAATAATACCTTATATGTAATAAATTATTATAAAAAAAAAAACGATTTTTGTTGTTCTTTCGGCGGAAACTTGTCTCGCACATGGTCCCAAAACCCATCGTCTTGTCAGATCATTTTCTAATATTATTGTTTAAATAGGGAGTAAATTGTTTACGAAATCAATATTAAACAGAAAGTGTTGTTATTATGTTTATTTGGAGTATTTACTTGTCGCCCAATCAATGTTTACATGGTACTTGAACGCAAGCAGATAAACCGCGGGGGAGCTTGGATCCGCTCCTGGGCCCGATCACCGCCGTCGGTTACAAAGCGTCGTTTCTTGTTGTTGCCATTGGCAGTGCCGCCGCCGCTTCATGCACGCTTTGTGCGCTCGGCCTGGCGCAGTCAGGGAACGATCGTGCTGGGCTCCATTACTGTGCTTTCGAGGGCTCCGCGACTCCAAACTCAAGCTCCATCCGCTGACCGCCGCAATTACTTTACCAGCTGCAAGAGCCGCATTGCTTAACCTTTAGCTAACATTTGGCTAGTGAAATCACCAACCAAACCAAACAAGAAATCTTCAGCGTTATTCATCAAACCAAAATCAAATCGAAAATAGTTTTTTTTTCTTGTTTCTCTGTGTGTGCCTTCTTCCTCTTCGTTCGACACAGCTAACGGGATTGCGGGACAAGATGGCAACGCAAAAGGAAGGTAAGTGTTTGAGTGGGCGCACACTTTCTGCGATCACTGTAGTGCTGACAGGTGGGAGATTGGGACAGTGAGAGTGACTGTGACTGTGACCGTGACTGTGACTGTGAGCGCGCACGGCGCCCTTCAAAATGTGTTCTTCGCCTGGGGGGTCACCTACAAAAAATAACGGACGACGCCGTCTTATCACAAAACGCTCAATCTTCCCGCTCTCACTCCCCAATTATCTACCGATGACGTGTAGTTGTTGTTGCCATTGGCCGTTGGCCAACAATAGCAACCACTCACTTCCCCAAGATTAGAGCCCGGCAATAACCTTTGTCAATTTTCGCTCTCCACTCTCCATTCTCCATTCTCCACTCTCCGCGGTAATGACATTGGGAACTCGCCGCGCACATTCTACACGTAAATAATTGGCACACATGCGTGCCGTGCCATGCGAGTGCGCTGCTGAGCTGTGCCTGTCCCTGTGCCTGTGCCTGTGTCAGCGGGGGCTAGCGAGAAGCCTTTCCAAACTCGAAACCCGCTCGATTTTAATTTATTCAGACATTATTTCATGTTCACATTACCTTGTTCTCTGCCTCCGCTGTCTCCTCCATCGCCCTCTACCGCTCTCCGGGTCTCCTTGCCCCCGTGCCGCCGTCTGTGTCAATGTCAAATGCGATTCGGCCGAGATTATAATTACTGGCCGTGGCTGTGATTCACCATCGCGGTATCTCCTCTGTGTAGCCATCCCCAGGCCCGGTCAGTTCCCCCAAATTTGGGTTTGGATCGCTCGCGGCCGAAAAGTATGCATCGCCTGGCCAGCAACTGGCTTCTTACCAGTTTCGAATCGATTTCGGCCACCTTGATTTGGGGTACATGCGAATCTTCCCCAAATATATTCGGATGTACGCATATTCCCCAATAGAAGTAGACATATGGGAATATTCCCCATATAGAGGTTTGATTTTACGGATATTAGCCGAAAAGAGGCACATTCTGGTCTTATTTATTTCCTAATATAACATAACTTTACATATTACATGTAAATGCTATGTGATATTGCCGAATTGTAAATATCTTAAAAATGAACAGAGATATGAAGACTTCAATGTAAAGATCTGTTTAGTACAGAAAAACCCTCCAAGAACCCCAAAGATGTTCGTAAGATCCTTATAGAAAACAAGTTTTCAAGTTATTGAATCTCTATATGTCCGTATGTCTCCGTATTGGATGTGTGAAAAGTGTTATTATTATTATTAAAAACTGTTATTGGATAGGAATACTCAAAGTTCTCAATTAAAAGCCGGCATCATTCAAGGTGCCTTCTGTTATCTCTAAGAAAATAAAGAACAACAAGCAACAACTTGTTGAAACTTAACCTATCCTATCTGGTTCTTAAGAGACTCTTCCCAACACAACTTGTATATACTAGGTAACAAGTGCTCAGCTTAGGCGTAGATCAGGTGACACATCTACTCATTTGCATACACATTCGTCTAATAAAAATAAATATTATTAAACTATAAATAGACTAAAGGCAGATCGTAACTAGCAAGATTAATCACACGAAGGGTATACAATATAAAAACTTGGTTTTTTTTAGGAATATAATATTAACAAATTGAAATTGAGTTCCAAACGATTTTATTTGTTTAGAATCATCTCAGTTACAGACTGGGCTTACGTTCTCCGGAGGTGAGAAAACAGAAATAACCCTGCCCACGTAGTATTTCACAATATCATATCTCTGTTATTTCTAGCGATACGTGCTTAGGAAATGGGATGGATATACGAGAAAGATCTAGAGTTTGTACACGAATAGTGTCAAATTTAGAGAGTTATGACCTTGAACCGCCTGTATGTTCGGACAACTGAAGCTAAATTGCAAACTGAACTAAACTGTAGTTTCCTCAGATCGAAAGATTCACTTGGAATTCTTAGAGGGCGATCTGCTGAGGCTGCGACTCAAGCCCCGACTGTCTGGGCTCGTCGCTCCGAAGCCAGAGCCAGATCTCGGATATACGACACCCGTTACAGTGTACTGTACTGGTGTCTTTACACCCTTACACACTGGTGTACTGGTGTACTAGTGCAATTTGCACTTTGTGCCGACGACGCCAACGACGACGTCGCCGTTGACCGCGCCACCGCCGCTTACAGCTTTTCAAAGTCAAGCACAGCGCAGCAGTTTATTCGCTTTGTGCAACCGCATCGAAAGATACGCGCGCTCACACCTGACCACCTGTGGAACTAACTGCCTTCCGCACCCGATCTTGCAGCAAGCAGCAAGCAGCCGTGACCAGGTGACCTCTGGCAGAGTCAGTTGGAGGACTTGGTGGCTAGTCATCGTGATTAGACAACCAATCCCGGGCCTTATCGAGTGCTTATCACCCGCTCCATTCCATTCATAAGTAGGGTCAGCACAAGGCCGTGGCCATTCACTCTCCTCCGGCCACTCTAGGCACACACTCACTCCAGGTGAGTCCTCTAGAGCTCGCTCTACAGCTGCTCCTTAGCCTGGCTCGGGGGATACTTTAAGAACTTCCCAAGGGCATAAGATCGGAACTATTGGGTTACAAATCATAATATATTCGAGTTGAAAAAGATACTGAAAGATAATAGGGGATTTTCCCGGTTTAAACCGAACATTCCCTAGGCCTAGTCAAGGTCAAGTGTTTATATGAGGAAATTTAACCAGAAGTCAAGAAGAAAATGGGTTTGTTGAGGATATTAAATCTCGGGGAGGGTCGACATTTTAAAGGGATATCCTGTAAGAGAAATGGAAGAATGCCTTAAAATTGAAAAAAGTATAGCCCGAAAATCCAAATGCATAGATTAGAAAGGCCCTCCAGCCTTGACCAATCTTAAAACAAACAATGATTGGCTGTTCACTGATCAGAAATCAGTTTCTCGATGTTTCTTTGCCTTGTGGGTATTATTTCTGCCTGCCATTTCACATGATACTCATGAGAACCCACCTACCATGTATCCACACAGATCACACCGCCCTGGATCTCATCATCAAGTCGCTCAAGTCCCCGACCATGGTCTGCGAGGGCACCCACTTCGATGGCAAGATACCGCACACGTTCGTCATCTTTGGGGCGTCCGGTGATCTGGCCAAGAAGAAGATCTACCCGACGCTGTGGTGGCTTTACCGCGATGACCTGCTCCCGAAGCCCACCAAATTCTGCGGCTACGCGCGCTCCAAGCTCTCGATCGCCAGCCTCAAGGCGGCCTGCCTGCAGTACATGAAGGTGAGTTGGGCACCATTGGTGTCTCCTTAGACCATAGATACTATTGCCTCGTCCGCTCCACAGGTGCAGCCCCACGAGCAGGCAAAATACGAGGAGTTCTGGGCCCTCAATGAGTACGTGGCGGGCAGCTACGACGGACGCACTGGGTTCGAGCTGCTGAATCAGCAGCTGGAGCTGATGGAAAACAAGAACAAGGCGAATCGCATCTTCTACCTGGCCCTGCCGCCCAGCGTCTTCGAGGAGGTGACGGTCAACATCAAGCAGATCTGCATGTCCATCTGGTGAGTAGTCCCTCCCCCCACTTATCTCTGATCGCATCCAAACGAACTCCACTTGCAGTGGCTGGAACCGCGTGATCATCGAGAAGCCCTTTGGGCGCGACGACGCCTCGTCG
This sequence comes from Drosophila asahinai, assembly GCA_008042795.1. Classification (NCBI taxonomy): domain Eukaryota; kingdom Metazoa; phylum Arthropoda; class Insecta; order Diptera; family Drosophilidae; genus Drosophila; species Drosophila asahinai. The sequence continues at coordinate 18,049 of VNJZ01004811.1, read as the reverse complement.
CAGGCGCTGAGCGACCACCTGGCCGGCCTGTTCCACGAGGAGCAGCTGTACCGCATCGACCACTACCTGGGCAAGGAGATGGTGCAGAACCTGATGACCATTCGCTTCGGCAACAAGATCCTCAGCTCGACGTGGAATCGCGAGAACATCGCCTCGGTGCAGATCACATTCAAGGAGCCCTTCGGCACCCAGGGCCGCGGCGGCTACTTCGACGAGTTCGGCATCATCCGCGACGTGATGCAGAACCATCTGCTGCAGATCCTCTCCCTGGTGGCCATGGAGAAGCCGGTCAGCTGCCATCCGGACGACATACGTGACGAGAAGGTCAAGGTGCTGAAGAGCATCCAGGCCCTCACCGTCGATGACATGGTGTTGGGCCAGTATGTCGGCAATCCCGCCGGCGCCACCGAGGACGAGCGCACCGGTTACCTGGACGATCCCACCGTTAACAAGGACTCGAACACGCCCACCTACGCCCTCGGCGTCCTGAAGATCAACAACGAGCGCTGGCAGGGCGTGCCCTTCATCCTGCGCTGCGGCAAGGCGCTGAACGAGCGCAAGGCGGAGGTGCGCATCCAGTACCAGGACGTGCCCGGCGACATCTTCGAGGGCAGCACGAAGCGCAACGAGCTGGTCATCCGCGTCCAGCCAGGTGAGGCGCTGTACTTCAAGATGATGACCAAGAGCCCCGGCATCACGTTCGACATCGAGGAGACGGAGCTGGATCTCACGTACGAGCACCGCTACAAGGACTCCTACCTGCCGGACGCCTACGAGCGGCTCATCCTCGATGTCTTCTGCGGCTCCCAGATGCACTTTGTCCGCTCCGACGAGCTGCGCGAGGCGTGGCGCATCTTCACCCCCATCCTGCACAAGATCGAGCGGGAGCGCGTCCGGCCCATCGCCTACCAGTACGGCTCCCGGGGGCCCAAGCAGGCCGATCGCAAGTGCGAGGAGAACAACTTCAAGTACTCCGGCTCCTACAAGTGGCACGGCGGCAAGCCTGCCTCGTCCAATCTCTGATTGGGATTCGGATTGGGATTGTGTTGGGGCTAACACAGCACGGACAAGGGACACGGGACACGGGACACGTGGCACAGAATACTCCACCCTGTTCTTACATATCTCTATGTAATCTTTGGTTATTTGTAATTTTCCATGGTTTGTACAAGAATGTTTTTTATTAAATATACAAAGTAGCGTTAAACTAAACTAAAGGGGCTCAAGTCCTGGTCTGCCGCTCTTTGAATGGGATACATTTTGGGTGAAGCCTTGGAGATGGCAGTTTCTTAAGAATTTTAGACCAAATTCAGGGCCTGTCGTCATTAAAATCAGACAAAATCCCCTCTTAACGAGGTGAGATAAAAGTGACGATGGCACCTTCAACTTCAAAGATTTCTGATGTCGAATTTTGTGACGATCACTTAGATACTAGTATATTTATTTATAACTTTTTTTTTTAATCGACAAAAAATTTGATATCGGAATCTTTTGAAGTTGAAGATACTATCGTCACTTTAATCTCACCTCCTTAAAAGGCAATTTTGTCTAATCTGTTCAACGGAGTATCGGATCGGTATGATAGAGGTGTCATTTGACGCGTTATTAAAGCTAGAACACAACAGCATTCATTCCAGGATTTTTGCTCCACCGGTCCCAACCGTTCGAATTTTCAAAATATTCATTTTCGAACTTTCACTCCCATATCTCCTGAATCAATCCGTTTTTGAAAAATCTTAGTATGCAGTTTCAAAAAACTTTACAATACCTTTAAATGGTTCTGATCGGACAGATTTTCAGTTCTATGGCTCTATATAGTAGTCTCCTTGCGCACCACAGTCTCGGTGCTCATCGTCACTACGTGGACTGCCCGCCACAGTGGCAATACCTTTACCAAAAGCGAGTTTACTTCCACCAATAGGAATCTGTATATTTATATATTTTATTTTTTATTATTACCATTATTTAGTACATATTATAGACTAAATCGAGTAACACACTCGTGTACATAAATATATCCATACCCTGAGTATTCATTACCAAATATCTTAAAAAATAATGAAGCTCTCCCGCTCTTGACTCTGGATTCTCCCAGACTTTGCTTCAGCGAACTTCCGATTACCTAAATAAGGTAGGGCCACATGATAATGCCATAATATACACATGTTTCAACGAATTCTATATACATTCTAATATTCATATATACTCAAGAGCGATAAGCATTAGGCTATGAGGAAGGACTTATATTACGTGGGATTTTCCCTTGAAAATGCGACACTGATGCCAGGCTAGGCACGGCGGGAGGAGGCGTGCGTGGTTTGAATCTCATCCTCGCGGAGGCGGCGGACTGAAGAAGCCATCGTTGTTGGGATTCAATCTGGGCGGCGGCGGCATGACATAGCCATCGTTGTTGGGACTCAATCGTGGCGGCGGGGGATTGATGTATCCATCGTTGTTAGGGATTAATCGTGGAGGTGGCGGCATGACATAGCCATTGCTAGGAGCATTGAATCGTGGCGGTGGCGGCAAGACATAGCCATCGTTGTTGGGACTCAATCGTGGCGGCGGAGGATTGATATATCCATCGTTGTAAGGGATTAATCGTGGAGGCGGCGGCAAGACATAGCCATCGTTGTTGGGATTCAATCTTGGCGGCGGGGGATTGATGTATCCATCGTTGTCAGGGATTAATCGTGGAGGTGGCGGCATGACATAGCCATTGCTAGGAGCAATGAATCGTGGCGGTGGCGGCATGACATAGCCAACGGGATTCCCGTTGTCCATGCGCACATATGGCGCGGACTCCGGTTCGTCAACGAGCTCCTCCTCCTGCTCTGCCTCGGAGATTGTGCCACCGCCGTTGGACGCGAACGTTGTGAGCTCAAAGTCCACTCTATCATTGGCCCTATAGAAGAAACTTACAGACCCTTCAGTAACGCCAATAACAGCAGATTCCTCTAAATGGGCCGATGGCTCAGGTTTAGGCGGTGGCTGCTCTGCGGGGTAGCCCATTTCCGGCAGCTCAACCTTGAAGTCAGCCATTTGGCGTAGCTTCTGGACCGACATGGCCACCAGGCCCAGCACCAGCAGAGCACCGATACCCTCCAGGACCCGAGCTAATCTGAACTGGAAGGCCTGTTCCCTCAACTTGGCCTCATCGCCCACCAGCCTGAGGTTCAGGCCGCCGCTGACATGGTCACTGTAATTGGCCGAAACGGCCATGTCCATCAGGGCCATCGAGCTCGGGAATGTGTACTCCGGCCGATCCCCATTGTCCAGCGAGATGTGATGGATGTGGGCGCCGTCCTTGCAGAACTGGCCGAGAATGTCGGAGGCATTGCACCAGTAGACATTGTACCCCGTCAGCAGGCTGCTCTCCTCCGGCTTGTCCCAGGCGAGCCTGAAGGCCGCCGGATGGTACTCCAGAATGGTGGACTGGCGCTTCGCCACCTCGCTCATCGCGGGCACCAGCAGCCAGCTGCTGTTCACCGAGAAACCCACGCTGTTGCGACTCCTCACGCTCACGTTGCCCGGCTTGGTGGGATCCCAATTTGTAAAGGTGGCGAAGCTGCTGCCGTAGCGGTCGGCCTCCTGGCGGCTGGAACAGTAAGGAGGATTAGTTTGGGCAAGTAAGAGCGGGAATCTGAGGGTGAGAGTGCGATAAGGGATAGATAGGAGACGGCACTAAGCTGCCGAACGGCCATACATTTGAGTTGCAATATGCAAGCTGTTTTTCTGCTGCCGAGCAAAATCGCGCTCTCTCCGGCGGTCGCTGTATGCGTACAAGAGAGCGCTCTCTCTCTTTGGTTTTTGAACAAAGTTTTAAGAGATGTTGATGTTGATCTTGATGTTCCAATGTTTTAAAATTTAAATTGATACTAAAATCTCCACGCAAGACTATTTTCCTATATCGATGTGCATTTTATAGAAATCAAAGCTAAAGAAGTAAAATAAGTAGGCTTGTGTTTTCTGTTTGCTAAAAATAAAGAGAATATGATACGGTCTAATTTATTTTCGATCTAGAATAGGTATCTTAGTCATTTGTTATATCCGGTGCCAACCGAGAATGTATGTAACAGGCAGAAGGAGGCATCTCCGACCCCATAAAGTATATATATTCTTGATCAGCATCACCAGCCGAGTCGATTTAGCCCTGTCCGTCTGTCTGTCCGTCCGTCCGTGTGAAACAACAGATCTCAGAGATAAGAGCTAGAGTTACCAAATTTGGTGACAGCATTGGAATCTGTTGCACGCAGATCAAGTTTGTTTTAAAAATTTGGCCACGCCCACTTGCGCCCTCATAAATCATAAAAGATGTTATTAAGCTATACTCGTTATTTTCGGGTTAAAGTTAATAGACACAATAAATAAATAAAATAAAATTGACGTTTCCTGAAAATTTCAGTAAAATCGGATGATAAACATGGGAGATATTAGCAATAAGGTTAGAATTTGAACACACCGCCCTAAGGCACTGCTGTTGCAAGCTGTAGCCGACAGGTGGCGCATTCGAGCCTTGGCCGTGCGATATAATGGCGCCAATGTATGTATGTACAATGTAGTGTATGTACATTTTTAAATTGCCTTTTAGTGTGAAGCGCAAACGTTTAGGTGCCGGGTATCTCACAGTCGAGCACAGTCGACTGTAGCTTTCTTACTTGTTTTAAATTGTGATTAGTAACTATCGAAAGAATTATGTGCGTTTATGTTTAAAATCGTTCCTATTGATTCTCTCTGAGTTTTTCGATTGTTCGTAGGTGCGGCTATATCACTATGACTACTATATTTAACAAAATCGGTTTTTAACTAGGTAAGATAAAAGTGACGACAAATTTAAAAAGAAAAACACATTTCAAAGTACTGAATTAGTTTCAAACTCGGCACGTTGCTTCAAAGTGTTTCCCAAATTTTATTGCTTACATATTTTCAGGTTAGTTATCATTTTGAAACTAAAAAAATAATTCCTAATATATTTTTTTTTAATAACTTAAAATTTGTTATCAGACAAATGTAGAGTCAAATTTTGTATCTTACTCCGTTAAGAGGTGTTTTTGTATGATTCGTCTGATTTGACGCTGATCAAGAATAAATATACTTTATAGAGCGACCTTAATAAAGTCTCCTGACTAACTATACTAAACTCTGGAAGGGAATACAAAAGGCGGGGGGGATCAGGGTCCAGCCACACTTTTAAGGTCGATGGTCCCAAAGAGTTAATGGATGCTATTTGTGGGGGCAGGAGCCTGGGCTTACCCGTCCCAGAGGGCTGCGTATGTCAGGTTCGGTCCGTTGTGCTCCAGCTCGTCCAGCTGGAACCAGAAGACGGTTAGCTCGCGGCTGCCCTCGAGCTCCTTGTAGGAGAAGCCGTCGGCCAGGAATTGCGGCGGGCGGGCGGGCACGGTGGCCTTCGTAGTGATGGGGAATTCTGGGTAATACTCGGACCAGATCGCTCCGGTCTCATTGAAGCGCAGCTTGAGGCGCACATCGAAGGTCTGGTTGGCCTGCGGCGGTTCCGGGAAGCAGAACGTGAGCGTCCTGTGATGCGTCTTTTCGCGCCCGGGCATTGTGAAGTTCTGGGCGGGAATACCCGGCCGGCGGGGCCGCAACTCCACCAGCCATTCCAACTTTTCATTGACCAGATTCTGTTCGTTGGTCCACGCCAGGCATCTCAGGGTGTCGTTCAACGTGCTGTTCACCGTGTCCTCGGGCCACGCCGGCACCTTCATCTCGACGGTGGGCAGCTCAATCTCCTGAGTCTGCGTTCCACCACCCAGCCCGCTGATCATGGTCAGCGTGAAGCTTTGTGTGGCCAATATCTTGGCCCAGCCGGTCATCTGCATCACGCACTGCATCCGTGCCGGGTTATCCGGCTCTGGCGCGCAGCGGGAAGTGTCTGGCACAGCATTGCCCGCGTTCAGCCGGTAGCTGGTCGCGTTCCAGAAATCCTTGCCCTCTGGCCGGCTGAAGCTGCAGTTTAGCTGCTCCTCGCCGTGAAAGCGGCAGGCGAGGTCCTCCACGTGGAGCACGGCAAACACCGTGACTTTGACCGACGCCAGCGGCGCTTCCTGCGCCCAGCACTCGAACTCGTTCTGCACGGTCTCCGTGGCGTTGGACATCGTGTACGCCACGGTGGTGCTGTTGATGCCGGTGGAGTCCGGGGGCAGTCTCTTGCCACCCAGGAGCAAGTGAAGATCGGTAACGTGGCTGCTGTCACAGGTGCAGAAGACCTGACCCTGGCCGCCGACGAACCACTTGCCGCCATCAGAAGCCCAGACGACCGCCCGGCAGGGCAGTGCCGCCGCCGTGGCCCGGGCTATAAGTATTAGCTTTAGGATCAGGATCAGCCAACACGTTCGCCAGCCCATCGATTGGGTTATTTGCGCGGCTCGGGAACTGGGTATGGTAGCGACTCCGGCTCCGGCTGGCTTGGGAATGAGAAGCTTACATAAGCGGAGCACGGCCTTACGGGGAAACCGAATCCGAAAAGAGCGCGATAAGCATCGTGACGCAGCAGGGGTCAGGCTCCGGCTCCGGCTACGGAACCGAGACGATTAGCAGCAGCTCTCGGATCAGACTGAGCAATGGTTAGAGCGGCAGCAAGCTAAAGCTGAAGCCTTATCTCTGCCCCGGGAATAACTGAGAGTTGGCGGATACTTTAAAATTATCTTTATGTTGGTGTACATAGGACATACATATCATTATTATTATCGTTATTATTATTAATAATATAGTTATTAATTATCAAATATTATTATTATAAGCTCGGTCCGGTTCGGTCGCGGATGGTTAAGTGGGGTAAGTGTACAAATACGATATATAAAAAAATACTACAGCGTTACAAATACTTTCTTCTTGCCTCCTGCCTCTGCCTCTTCCTCTGTGTCCTCTGTGCCTCGCAAAGAATACAAAATAAATTACAAACGAGGGACGCACGCACGCACGTCCCCGTCCGATGAGTTGCCACTTATTACTATAAACAGCTGCCGGGTTCCGATGATCCGCTGATCCGATGGCATGGCTTGGTTGGATGCGGTTACGGGTGGAGAATCGAGATGCGGGATGCGGGATAGGTGATAGGTGATAGGTGAACGGTGAATGGATGGATGCTAAAGATGCCAACGAGGATTGCCAAGATGTCCATGGTAAGTGCTCCGCTTAGAGTTAGTTAGACTTCGCCTTGGACCTAGAGCACATGCCTGTTGTTGTGGGCCAACGCGTTGAGGTCCTGGGGCGTCACATAGCCGTTGATTTGCGGCTGAAGGCGCGAGGCGCCGGACGTCGCCGCCCCCGAGGCATGCGTCGGCGAGCCCACGGCGGCGGCCGAGAGCGGCTGCTTCATCAGGCCGGTGCGCTGCAGCTGCTCCATGGTGGTGTAGCCGATATCGGCCAGCTTGGGCGTGGGAGCTGGCGGCAGCTGGAGCGGCGGCGGCGGTGGCGAGGCGGTCGCAATAGGAGGGACTGCTCCCACTCCCCTTCCACCTGATGGCAGTGGCGCTGCCGCCAGGGGCTTCAGCTTGTGCAGATCCGAGGCCTGCACGTAGTTGTCCATGTTGAGCAGATGCGCTGGCGGGAAGAAGGTGGAGGCTGCGGCGGCGGCGGAGGGAGCTTGGGCTTGGACTGGAGGAGGGGCTTGGAGGGGATTGAGGCGGGACTGCAGAATGGGCACGGGCACATAGCCGCTGAGCGGCACGCGTGGCAGCGGCATCTGCTGCTGGCTCATCGGCGTCGTCACCGGAGCACCACCGTTGCCAGCCCAGGTCTTCATCTGAGTGGGCTTGATGTAGCCACTAGTGCTGGTCACCTCCCTGTTGTCGCTTTCCTTTTCACGCTCCTCCTCGCGCTCCGACTCCTGCTCGCGCTCAGACTCCTGCTCCCGCTCCCGCTCTCTCTCCCGCTCCGTCTCGCTGTCGTTCTGGCCGAGCAGGTCGTGGCACATGGACAGGTAGCTGGTGGGCGGGGGCACAGCGCCGCTCATGGGTCCCGTCTCCTGGTGGTGGTCGTCCTGATAGCCATTACGATCCATGCACCCACCGCCGCCGCCGCTGACACCGCCGCCGCCGGAGGAGGAGGCTGTGCGCAGGAGCAGCTTGGAGCTCTCGCTGCCGCAGCTGCTAAAGTCGTGCTGGAGGTGATCCTGCGGCGGATACTGCGGCGAGTCGTCGACGCGCGTGCAAATGATGTCGCCGCCGACGGACAGGTTGGTGCCGAGATCGCAGCCCAGGCCCATGTCCATGGGCTTCTTCAGCGTCTCCATGATGCCCTGCGGCAGCACCAGATCGATGTCGGACATCTTGCGGTACTTCTTGTAGACGAGGTAGAAGATGACGCCCAGCACCAGGATGGCCACGGTCACCTCGATGGTCTGGTACATGGCCTTCACGCTGTTCGTGTCCGGCGTGCAGATGAACCCGTAGGTGCCCCACTCGGACCGGTACAGGCGGTAGGCCGAGGCATTGGCGCCGTACGCCTCGTACTGCGCCCGCTCCTCCTCGCCGAGCACGTCCGTGCGCACTTCGCAGGCGGATTGGGATTGGGAGGATGATTGCAGATAGGCCGCCGCATCCTCCACTCCTCCGCCGCCGCCGGGCTGCTGCTCCACGTTGATGGCGCGCACGGCCAGCTGGAAGGGATTGTGGCTGGTGCAGCGCGGCGTGGCCATCACAAAGGAGCGGTTGTGCCCGGGCAGGATGGTGCTCATCAGGCAGCTGGCATTGTTGTCGCGCAGCGATACCTCGTAAAAGTCAATGCGTCCGGCCGGCGTCCGGGGCGGGTGCCAGTCCAGGCGCGAGCTCTGGTCCTTGTTGTTCGTCACCTGAAGCGTGGGCGGCGAGGGAACTAAGGGGAAAAGGATTAGAAAGGGAGAAGGAGCAGGATCAGCGCGAGTACTCACCTCCGATGGCCGTGCGGAAGGTCTTCACGTTGCTGGGCTCGGACGGATAGAGCGTGCGCGCCCGCACGCTCACCTCGTAGTGCGTGAAGGCCGTCAGGTTGCCCAGCGTGTGCGTTATGGGCTTCTCCGTGTCCACCAGCTCCGAGATCAGGGCCGGCACCCGGAAACTCTCGGTCACATTGTCGCGCAGCGAACGGAAGGTGCCCTCGTAGGCGCGCACCATGCCATTGGCCAGCAGCGGCGGCTTCCACGAGAGCTCCACGCTGGCGCTGGTTACGCGGAGCAGCTGCAGCTCGCGCGGCTGGCTGGGCGCCGCCTCGCCGGTGCGATTGACCAGCTCGTCGCTGTACTTGCTGGCCCGCGTCTCCGAGTACATGAGCATCTTGACGCTGTAGTCCGTGTACGGTACGAGGTTCTGGATCACATGCCTGTTGGTGTAGCGATCGTGGAGGACGACGGTGGTGCAGTTATCGGGGCGGCCGGTCGAGCGCTGGCAGTAGGTGAGATTGTAGCCGGCCAGGATGACCGCACAGACGCGCTCTGTGCCCCAGCTCACGGTCATGGTGGTGCTGGTGGTCACGTCAATCGAGGGCTCCATCTTGGCCAGGTCGTCCGTCTTGTCGCTGCTGCAGATGAGCCAGCGCAGACCCGTGTTGTGCGACCGATAGTTGGCCGAGACGGCCATGTGCAGTGTCGGCTGGTCCTTGGCCGTGGTGAACATCTGCTGGTCGCTCGAGACGACGGCGAAGCGGATGGCGCCCTCGCACTCGGACTGCAGGCCCGGCTTGGGCACGCACCAGAAGACAGTGTAGTTGCTGAGCTCCGTGACGTCCTCGGGCGGCTCCCAGGTGAGCGTGAAGCTGCTGTTGGTGTTCAGGTACACGCCGCGTATGTTCTTGGGCACGCGCTGCGTTATATCCCGGTTGCTGATGGGCCCAATTGTCATCCGGGTGGCGTTCACCGACAGGCCCTCGCTGTTCTGGCTGCGGATGAGGATGTCGTGGACGCCGTTCATGTTCCAGTGATCGATCATGGCCGAGTACGACTCCACTTTGATCAGGTCGGGATCGCTGCAGAGGGAATAGGCAAGGGAAGCGGAAAGGGGTAAATAAGTGCCCATAAATAAGCCCGAAACAAGTAGCCCTTGGATATGATGTATTTGCTATTGAAAAACATCGAGGAAATTCCCTGAATCCCAGACACATCCCATCGGTTCAGACACAGCAACATTTTCTAAATCATTCGGAAATCTTTTTTTTGGGAATTCCACAATTTCACAGCCACGGGAATTTCTTTGGAGTCCCCCAACATTTCCACGAAGTACACTTGCTGCTCTACATTTGGTACGTACGATTCCGTTGATTTCGATAATATCTGCATGAAATACGACCGAGTTCCTGGGAAGCCGGCTTGCCTGCTCAGTTCTAGCCGTTTCCAGAGGTCTTCTGGGTAACAGAACATTCTAGGTCTGTCATTCTTCTAGCCAAAACTATAGGAAAAGTTTAATATTACCCCTTCTAATTAGGAGATATATACACGCTTAGTTTGACGACCATTAAATGGGGCTTAAGGGTAGCGATTCATGTTAATTTGGGCTTAGAAATCGAGTATATTTAGTTGGAAATTTCAAATTTATTACTTATTCCGTTTCCACAGAAATGGCACTCGGAAGGTAATTGTTAGCCATTAATTAATGGCAATTCACCTGCCTGATAACCGGGCCTAATATGCTTATCAGCTATCAGCAGGGCGGAATATATTTGTTATATTTTTACTCGGAATTTTCAATAAGTTGAGAGCGACAACGACACGCGCCGAGCGTCGAAGATTTATGTATATTGCCGAGACCAGAGATCTGGTAATGACAATTCCCAGAAGCTGACATGAGAGAATCCTCAGCCTCGACCTTATTTCCACGAACATCCATCCATCCATCTGCCTATCGGTGATAAGAGCTTACGGAGAATGGGGAATGTCGGGAGCGTTGAAATCGATATAGAGTGGCTGGCGCTTGGCCTCAGTACAGTGGCGGTGAGAATAATAGCAATACCAAACTTTGACTCTCTCCACTAGGGCTTGAATATTCGCTCTAATAGATGTAGGATAACAGGCCGTTCTTGTGTAAATGTTGCAACAGTGTGAACGTTCGATAAATGCAATTGTGCAACGAGAGACACGAGGGTCGACCTCTGCGATACCCAAGGTATCGGTATCATGAAATTGTTTGTTTTCTATGCAATTTTGCAAGTTAAAAAACATATACAGATATTTAATTTGTATATGTATAGCTAACCCTTACATAAACAATATTTTCATGCTTCAACTCATTTAAATTGTTAATCTCTTCGAATTCATATGTAAAATTCTAGTTATTAAGTAAAAGTCTTAGCAACTATGGCCGATTCCTCCCTGTACCTTAAGTTTTAAACTTTTGGCAACAGTGTTACAATAAATAAATACATTTTCATGTTTGTAACCTAAAAAATAGCATAAAACATTTTTCGTTTGGCAAACTGCATATGTGCTCATTTATTCCCGGCATCGATTGTGCCATTTACTTTACCTTCCTCCTTCCACCTTTCGATTGGATTCGATTCCGATTCCGGCAAAGCGGCGGTAAGCAGAAGCCGAGATACCGCGAATCCGCTCGCCAAAGACGAGACAACAAAAGACTACAGGGTATCTGGCAACAGACGGGTTTCCTCCGATTTCGATTTCTCTGGTGCACAGTGCATTCGCGCTAAACGCCTCCATCCCCATCTCCATTCCCCATTCCCCATTCTCCATTACCCATTCCCCATTCCCATCTGCCCCATCTTCCCATTAATGAACGTGTTTTTGCGTTTGTTTTGCTGCCGTGCCCGTGCCCGTTCCCGTGCCTGTGTGTGTATGGCGGCACTTCGGACGAAATGTTAAAAATAAACATTTTCAACGGAACCCCACAATGGGAATGCTGCTCCGCTCAGCTCCTCTCCTCTCCGCTCGCTCTTCCCTGTGCAAATACTACGCCGTATGGCTGAGTGCCGAGCCGTATTCGCGAGAAATCACCTTTTCGGCGAACTCCCCTCCACTCCCCCACTGCTTATACTCACGCCAAACTCCCGTTGATGCGGTACTCGCTGATGGTGTACCGAAAGTCCGGGCCGTTCAGCTCGTGCGGCTCCAGGGGCTCCCAGTAGAAGCGCATGCCCTCCTCCGAGGAGTCAACGTAGAAGCTGCCGTGGGTGACGCGGGGCGGTCGACGTGGTCGAGCCGGCGGTGTGGCAAAGTTGTAGACGAGCGGCTCGCTCCAGATCGTATTGTTGCGGTTGCCGCGCACGCGCAGCCGCAGCGTATAGTTGTAGCCGGCATAGGGCAGCTCCGTAAGGCAGAGGGTGTCCTTGATGATGGAGCTATTGTTGCGCCAGTTGGCCCGCTTCAGCGGCTCAAAGTTGTGCGGCGAGACGAGCACCTGCCAGACGAGGCCGTGGGCATAGTTGCTGCGCTGCTTCATCTCCCACGAGAGGCACACGGAGCTCTCGGTGCTGTTGACGAGGGTCAGGTTCTGACCGGGGCGGGAGGGCACCGTCCGCTCAAAGTGGTTCATCGTTATCGGTTGCATCTGGTCGCCGAGGGCATTGGCCATGTACAGGCGGAAGTAGTAGGTCTCGCTGAAGCGCCGGTAGTTGTCGTCGGTGATGTTGCAGGTGACCACCGGGGCGGAGTCGAAGTTGCAGTCTACGGAGTTGCTGTACCGCCAGTCGTCGTTGACGTTGTAGCTGACGTTGTACTTGGTGATCAGCTTGTTGGGCGGCTGGGTGAAGTTGCACACCATGAACTGGAAGTCGTAGTCGATGCAGTCAAAGTCCCGGATGGGCAGCGGCCGGGTGCCCACGTACACCTTGGAGGTGTTGATCACGTAGTCGCGGCACATGCACATGTACTCGCCCTCCTGCTCCTCGGCGTTCTTGGCGGTGAACAGGACGGTGGTGTTGTTGAGCGTTCGGATGTCCGGATGCTGGCGGTACTCCCGCTTGCCGGCCTTGAAGTACAGGTCCTCGACGGTGCAGCGCTGAGAGACGTTCGCATCGCGAAAGTATGTCTCGTTGAGGGTGCAGCTGATCGTGAAATTGCCGCCGATGGCCTGCTCCACCTTGTCGGGGATGAGCCAGCCGGGGTCGACGGTGGCGCGGGCGCCTACCTGCAGCAGAAGGAGCAGGGCGAGCAGCTCGAGCGCCTGCGGCACCAGAGGCGCCATGGTCCTTCCTTCCTTGAACACTTCCTTAGTCCGCTCCTGTGTTTTGCTCTGTCTTCTCTCCTCTTTCTGTTGCGACTCCTCACTTCGCCTTCGCTCTCCACTCTCCACTCTCCACACTCCGCTCTGTTTTCTCGCAAACACGGCACTCACACACGCACGCACACGCGCTCACCGACACGGCCGCTCTCTCACACTTACACGCACACCTTGCTGGCCGTGGCACTTGTTGGCTGTATTGGTGGGCAGTTCTCGGAAACCGTTTATACGCTGGGTTCCTGGAAGCAGCTCTAACGCATCTCGCTGCCAAGGTGTGTGCTGGCTGGGGTTCCTCGTTCCTCGTTCCGAAGTTCGGAGTTCACTGCACACTAGTTAGTTTGTTTTTAAAATGTTTGTTTTTTGTTTTGATTTTGATTTAGTTGGGTCAATTCGATGTTTGGTCTTTGAATCTGTCTGCAGATTCATGAGTACGCGAAGGACGGCGATCGCTCTCCTCCCTGCCCCCGCTCGCGTTGCGTTTGCTGTCGTTGGATTTTCTGTTTCTGTTTCGCCTGGTCTGCAGTGTGACCGCGCACTTATCGCAACTCGATACACGATATGGCCAGGTGCGCGCTGCAGACCTTCCCCCGAACGGTCATACTTAGCGCGTTAATGTCACCTGTGCCGCGCAGGTACAAATCGTATCGCTAAAGCTCATTTTGTTTGACATTGTGCTGGCGCGGTGCAACATGAATGGCAGAAATGCATTTTTGAATGGGTTGCAGTAGCACCGGTCGCGGCGATACTACTGCTTATCGATATTATATCGATAGCCGATAGTGCGGAAGCCCTGGTTTAGGTTTCAACACTCAATCGAACGTGCGTCTGTGTGTGTGTGTGAGTGAGAAAGTGACGAATTACTTTTCATCAAATGGGAAATAATTTAGTTTGAAAACACGTATATCTATCCAAAGCAGCGAAAAATTACAGTCGTAAGAACTCAAAAGGACGACGAGCTAACTCGGCCCAGGAAAAACAAAAGCGTAAACTCGACAATTACACCAGCGAAATGGCGGAAGGCGGCAGTAAGCGCATCAACGTGGTTGTGAAAACGCCAAAGGACAAGAAGACGGTCGAGGTTGATGAAGATTCTGGAATAAAAGATGTGAGTACGACAAGGTCGAGGTTTCGGGTCGTCTCCCAGGTGCCCTTGCCCTTGGCTGCTTGGTCGCTCCAATTAATTGGTTAGTTGGTCACCGCTGCCTGGTGGTACAGTGCACTTCGCCTAAGCCACACCGCCAGCGCCAACGAAAAGGGTGGCAAAGTGCAAAGGGCTTGGGCTGCGTCTGTGTGTGTGTGTGTGTGTGCTCGCCCGTAGGTGAGTGCGTGCATGTGTGTGCGTGCCTGCATATCCGCTAAGCGACAGAGACGGAGCGATGGGCTCGGATCCTTCTAGAAACAAATAAAAATAATTAAAAGTAATAAACGGCATATTTGGTCCACTCCACAGTTCAAAATTCTGGTCGCACAAAAGTTCGAGTCGGAGCCGGAGCAGCTTGTGCTGATCTTCGCCGGCAAAATAATGAAGGACACGGACACGCTGAAGATGCACAACATCAAGGACAACCTGACGGTGCATCTGGTGATCAAGGCGCCGACGCGCAGCAACGAGCAGCCGGCCCGCGCCCCGGCCGACGTCCGTCAGACGCCATTTGGCCTCAATCAGTTCGGCGGACTGGCCGGCATGGAGGCACTGGGTGCCGGCTCGAATACGTTCATGGACCTGCAGGCGCGCATGCAGAACGAGATGCTGGGCAACGGCGACCTGCTGCGCTCGCTAATGGACAATCCGCTGGTGCAGCAGATGATGAACAACCCGGAGACGATGCGCCAGCTGATCACGTCGAATCCGCAGATGCAGGACCTGATGCAGCGCAACCCGGAGATCTCGCACATGCTCAATAACCCGGACCTGCTGCGCCAGACCATGGAGCTGGCCCGCAACCCGTCCATGCTGCAGGAGCTGATGCGCTCGCACGATCGCGCCATGTCCAACCTGGAGTCGGTGCCGGGCGGCTATAGTGCGCTGCAGCGCATCTATCGTGACATCCAGGAGCCGATGATGAACGCGGCCACCGAGTCCTTTGGCCGCAATCCCTTCGCCGGCCTGGTCGAGGGCGGCGGCGGCACCGCGGCCGGCATCAATCCGCAACAGGGCACCGAGAATCGCAACCCGTTGCCAAATCCCTGGGGTGGACCCGGCGGAAATTCGGCCACCAATGGCACTGGCAGTGGACCGGGAACTGGAAGTGGCGCCGGCGGAAATCGCACCGGTGGCGACCTACCGCCAAACAATGTCCTCAACACGCCGGCCATGCGCAGCCTGTTGCAGCAGATGGCCGATAATCCGGCGATGATGCAGAACCTGCTGAATGCGCCCTACACGCGCTCCATGATGGAGTCAATGTCGCAGGATCCGGACATGGCGTCGCGCCTGCTCAGCACCAGCCCGCTGCTGTCGAACAACCCCGCCCTGCAGGAGCAGGTGCGCCAGATGATGCCGCAGTTCATGTCGCAGATGCAGAATCCCGAGGTCATGAACATGCTGACCAATCCGGAGGCAATGAACGCCATTCTGCAGATCCAGCAGGGCATGGAGCAGCTGCGCAGCGCGGCCCCGGGCCTCGTCGGCACTCTGGGCATCCCGCCACCGCCGCCAGGCGCCAGCTCTGTGTCGGATCCGGCCAGTGGCGATACCAACAGCGCCGCCGCCGCCGCCAGCGTCAACAATGTCTCGCCGAGCAGCGGCACCAATGCTGCACCGGCCGCCGGTGGCCCCAGCCTGGCTCCGGGCGGCGGTCCCAATGCGCAGCTCTTCAACGACTTCATGATGCGCATGCTGAACGGCATGTCGAACAACGCGGACAGCACGCAGCCGCCGGAGGTGCGCTACCAGTCGCAGCTGGAGCAGCTGGCCGCGATGGGATTCGCCAATAGGGAGGCCAACTTGCAGGGTGAGTTCTCTGCGGGAGCTGCTTCTTCTAGGAAGTAAATAATAATCGTAACACTCTTTTTTCCAGCTCTAATCGCCACCTTCGGGGACATCAATGCGGCGGTAGAACGCCTGCTCTCCCTCAACCAGTTGTCCCTGAGTTAACAACGTTAAGCCATTTCCAAATTGTACACACAACCTGTCTATATATCTACGAACTACAACTATATCTACCACTATATAGCCCCGGACGAACGCGAAGGCGAAGGCGAATGCGTATGAGAATGAGAATGAGATGAGAATGATGATGATGAGAGTACACGACGACGAGAAAGGGTAGCGGGAACGGGCATGGGCACGGGCACGGATACGGGCAACATCCAAACCCCATTTCCACATTCCCCCGAACCCCGCCAAACACACACACAGAACATAAAATTCCACAAGGTCAGCAGCACGACGCTGATTGCTAGAAACCACACACCAGAACAGCCCTCAGACACACACACACTTTACACGGCACAGGATCACTTAGACGAGAGTAAGAGACACCGAGACCGAGAGCGAGAAGGATCCAGATTCTATAGGATAGATTGCATACCAAAGTGTCGGCACGTGCTTAGCTGACATCTTATTTCTTTCTTTTTTTTAATGTTTACACCTTGAGGGGCAGAGAGCGACGCAGCCAGTGCCTCTGCCCACACACACACAACACACAACACCCAACCTTAGACAGTCACCCACACACACCACACACTTCACGCATTTTCCGGAGGAGAACTTGATTGTTTTCTAATAAATTTCAACCAATCTGGCGCGCTGCTCTCGTTAATCATTCTGAAAGAAAACCATAAACCAAGACCAAGTGTGCTCGCTCTATATCGGTTCTAGTCGGAAGCCAGAAGGCAGAAGCCAGAGTGGCGGCCCCTTTCTCGCAGCTCGAAGATACACAGTAGATATCGCTGTCGGTAAATCATTATTATTAGCCCCAAATGCCCCAAAATGAGTGTCATTGATTAGCTTAACGATTAATCCGACTTGGATCAAATCAAATCTGTGCTTAACCGATATCTACTTGTGTGCTTATCTATATGTGTATATAGATATATATAATATATATATCGAAATATTCCATGGTGTTAAAAAGACGCGAAACTATTTGAAATTCCTTAGTAAAAAAGAGAGAGAGTAACAAAAGAACCCAAACAAGGCTCTGATCTTTAATTTAATCGTAAGCCTCGCTCGATCCGTATCCGTATGGTTGGCCTGGGGCCAGGAGCAGCCGATACCCATTCCGCATCCCAGCATCCTCATCCCCATCCCCATCCCCATCCCCTCATTTCGTGCGACCCTGTGTCTATATATGATGTATGAAAATTCAATCTATAACCTGTAAGTACTATTACTACTAAATAACGTCGTTCGTTCGCTCGCTCGCTCGCCGCAGCTGGGCCAATCCTCGGAGGCAGGGAGGGAGTCAGTGGGAGTGGGAGTCAGCAGGTACTGGTACTGGAGCTGGGGCCGAGGCGCTGGCGATCGGAGCTATGCGTTTATTCGTTTAGTGATGGAAGTGAAACTAAGTAATTAAATGTAAATGGTCACATGTTTTAAAACATAATTAATAAAGCTGCTTTGGTTTTAGATTATAGCACTAAGCAAGAAATATATAGAGGCGTCAAACAGCAGAAAAAGTGCTATCAACCAAACGGCTGAGCCTGGAACCCCAGAGCAGCCGAACGATATGTCTAGCACCCCAGAAAGCGTTCGGCTTTTCGAGTTCGAAGCATTAGTTCGAAAGCTAGAACAACAACAAACCGATTTTCAGTCGCAGATCAAATGCGGAACGATGAGGCACGGCCGCGCGTCTGCGCGCTGTGCTCTCGTTTCTCTGTATGTGTGTATATGTGTACAAGCGCTCGCACGTTTGCATGCGTGTGCAAAAGACACGGTTGCC
>VNJZ01004804.1:0-76037 GCA_008042795.1 Drosophila asahinai | reverse complement strand
TTTCAGTAAAATCGGATGATAAACATGGGAGATATTAGCAATAAGGTTAGAATTTTAAAACCCCCCCTAAGGCGCTGCTAAGTAGCCTGTAGCCGTCTAGGTCGTGCGTTCGAGCCACGACCTCGCTAAACCTTTTAATTGTTTTTTTCTCTGTTTTTTTTGCATTTCTTCCTTTTTCCTTTGTTATTATACCCGGAGAACAACTAGAAAAAAATTCCGACCCTATAAAGTATATATATTCTTGATCAGCGTCACCAGCCGAGTCGATTTAGCCATGTCCGTCTGTCCGTCTGTCCGTCTGTCCGTCCGTGTGAAACAACAGATCTCAGAGACTATAAGAGCTAGAGTTACCAAATTTGGTGACAACTTTGGAATTTGTTGCACGCAGATCAAGTTTGTTTTAAAATTTGTCCACGCCCACTCCGCCCCTGATAATCATAAAAACGTTATATTAGCTATATGCGTGATTTTCGGCTTAAAATTAATAGATACAATAAATTAATAAAATAGAGACGGACGTTTCCTGAAAACTTCAATAAACTCGGATGATAAACATGGGAGATATTAGCAATAAGGTTTGAATTTAAACACACCGCCCTAAGGCACTGCTGTTGCAAGCTGTACCCGACAGGTGGCGCATTCGAGCCTTGGCCGTGCGATATAATGGCGCCAATGTATGTATGTACAATGTATGTATGTACAATTTTAATTTGCCTTTTAGTGTGAACCGCAAACATTTAGGTACCGGGTATCTCACAGTCGAGCACAGTCGACTGTAGCTTTCTTACTTAATTTTTTAAAGGTGGGGCGAACGTTATCAAGCCCAACAGCGCTCGACTTTACCTTAAGGACTGATTAAAGAACATCACACGAAGAAACACATATAAAACTAAAGCTATTTCACAGATATTATTCACAATATTGTTAAGATAAGAGTTCGTCGATGTTTGCACTAATGCACTAGTAAATTTTTGAGAGTAATAATTACTCTTCGCATTGGCAATCATTAGATTTACTGTTTTTCTTATAGTCTCAAATTCTATATAGTAATCTGGAAATTTGTACCTTTTCTACCTTCTATACGCTATATCACGTCGACGTATCATGGCGGCAATACCATGGCTGAACCACTGATTACCTTTGGCTTTTAAAACCTAATGCTTTAGCGGCATTCTATGCATTCTGTTAAATAATGTAATTGGGAATTTACATTAGTTAAGGTATACATATAGCTCCAGACATAAACATTCAATTCATTGCTAAGGAAATCCAAATCAATATTCTCTATAATATATGGTTTGGTCAGTAAAATTAGGGTCAAATTCGTACGTCGTGTATATTAGGTCATGTTTTGAAAAAGCTGGGACTGAGACCTGGTCATATAAAAGAATTTTGTCATTATTGCTGACAAAGAAAACATCAAGAAGTATATTTGAAGTTGTTGTGTAGTGTGTAGGTCATTTACAAGTTGCAGTCCAAGACTTGCCATTTTAGAGTTCAGGTGTCGTTCCTTAAGCATATTACTATTCAGGTCCCCAGTTATTAAAACGTCAGTATATTCAATGCATAATGTAGATACCTCGTTATTAAAATCACTGAAGTCGACCGTTCGGTGTGGTCTGTAAACGCATCCGAGAAGCATATTTGATGTGTTAAAATCTGTAAAGGTCGTAACAATCACACGCTACTTGGACATCACTAAGTTGGGGAACAAACCACGTTTCAGTAACACACAAAACATCAACATTAGAATTTACAAATAGATACCGGAACTCTTCATTCTTTTTGCATAGACTTTGCGCGTTTAAAATTACATATGTGTAGCCCTTTTTTGTTTAGCAAGAACCTTTATTATTGTACCACTATTCGCTCTGGATGCTTCTAAATCGGAGCTATTGAATTAAAATTATAAGTTAAGCACACACGCAATCTGAAGACAAGTAATAAATATCAATAAATGTATCCTATAAAAGTAGTTTCTCTTATAAAACTTGGCTTAAATTTAATACCTAAGAGACATACTATACATTAAAGAAAATTATCAGGTGCTCCTTCTCTTTAAATTTTCATTTTGATCGTAAGGGACTTCGTAGACTCGTAGGTCTGCAGCAATACTCGCATTGGCCTGTGTTGCAACCTGAGCCTCGATATCACCAAGACGCCCAACCAAATGTTGAATTTATTGGGCATTGACCTCCAACTGCTGCATCCGTTTCTTCAGCTGTTCCACGCCGGCGACTTCTCTTTCCAGCTGGAGCACCCTTTGAGTGAGTTTTTGTATTTTCTCACTCCTCACATTCACCTTTTCGCTTAGTTCATGTAGAATGCGATCCTCAGATGTTTGAATTGATGCGGTGATTGGGGCAGTAATGCTGGCAGTTTGCTTTGCAAACTTGTTCTCGATTAAATCGAGCAGCTTAGGACACGGAGCATCAGAATGCCGATCCTTTTTAAGGTCTGTAGCCGTAGCTTCGCGCTGGCGATTGGGTGCTGGAGCCATTTGAGCAGTTTTGGGTAAATTAGGTATGTAAACCTTTGAGTGTGTGTTGGTTCCGTTTTGTATTTACGTTCGCTTTTAATTTTTCTGTGACCGGCCGGCAATTTTTCACGGATTTAAGTTTGAATATTGCTTGTAAAATAGTTGTTTAATTTTCTCTACTTTTTTGTACGTGTTTTCGTTTTCGTTCCTTTTTGTTTGTTATTATAACCATATTATAATACCGAATATTATTACAAAGTTTTATATTTTTAGTGCTGACAGTAAATTTTGTTAACTATTGAATTGAATTTAAAATAATGCTTATAACAATAATTTCATATATACGGCAAAGTTACTTATCTATCTAGATTTTTATTTCATTTATTTTTTACTTTTGATGTCTTTCAGTTTGGTTTGTTTATATAATTAATTTATTCGTTTGCAAATGGGAGTAAATATTCATTTGAAATAAGGTAACGGAATTTATTATTTTTAACTTGTGTGGGAAATTGTTCTAGAGGCGAACGAAGGATACGGCTAAATCGACTCTTAAAATAATTAAAAATTCCTCAAAGTAAAAAAAATATATGTCAAAATCATATCATAATATAGTTTGTACTTTTCTCCCTCAGTTGCCCCAAAGAGTTGGCAATTTTTTCCCCTAGATTATTACCTTTACAGCTTAAAGGCCACTTCTTTTCCAGTCCTCTGAGAGCATTGCTCTAATTTCTTCCTAAGTGGACTCCCCTCCCTGTTTCCATCTCCACATAATGGCTAATTAAAACGCTTGAATTACAAGCCAACAGTATTAAAATATTACAATATAAACTTTTCTTCCCAGAACAGATTTCACCAACAACAATACAACTGCGGGTGAGGGCGACAGGAGGTGGAGGAATCCTCGATATTGAGGACGGGCCCGAAAATATTTTCAACAGAAACTTTTCACATTAAATAAAATACAAAATGCCCATTAACAGTTCGAGTGGATAAACTCGGTTTTGCATTTCCACACACACTCGCACACAAACAGGAAGAGCCCCAAACAGAAATTGAATTTTCGGTTCGAGGCTCAAACTCAAAAACTCGCGTATTGTGGGAAGGGGGCGGGGGCAGTGGCAGGGCAGACAGGGGCTGGAGGGGGAAAATGATGGCAAAGCGTCGAAGGCGAATGCCACAGGAGCATTGTTGGTGCTGCGGCTGTTGTTAGCTGGTTGGCATACAATAAAATACGAACCAGCGACAACAAAGAAGTACAAATTAAATCCCAATTGGAGTTGACCGCAAAATGGAAAAGACCACAAAATTATAACCACAACGATGTGGGCGATGAAGGAGCAGGGCGGGCACAGTGCCAAAAGGGCAGGGCATCCCCACAAGAAAGTCCCACCGGCAGCAGGGAATCAAAGCTGGAGATAAGCAGCCCTGGGAGCAGAATCAGAATCAGAACCAAAATAAGCGCGGCTCTACACTTGTTTTGTTTAAGGGTGTTGTGGCCTGATGTGGCGACGGACGGGGCGAATTGGGCCCGTTTCGGGGGCCGGGGATAACACATAGTTACCGCGCATCGTTTCATTTGGCCAATTGATCTGACAATCGCCGTGGCTGGCAGTTAGTTTTGGTCCTTTATTTCTCTTTCTGCCTCAACGACCCGGGCGAAATTGATATTTATATATTTAACCCAGAGCTAACAATAAGCCGGGCCACCGCCAGCTCATAGGCCGTGGCAGGGCACACCGATTCGATAGACCGACACACAGGGCGTATGCTTAATGTGGCTATATGACGTTGAGGATTTCAATTGATTGGGCGGCATCAGCGAGAAGATATCGTTGCTCCTTTGTAGGCTGCGATGCTTGAATTGATTTGTTGTCTATTTTTGGATTACAGAAAGCCAGTCAACTGGGGGCGGAATGTTACTGGCAGATTGCTGGTAGGGCGGAAGTTGACTTAAGCGCTGTGAGTGGTATTTTAGCGAAACCAGATTTCCAGCTGAAAATGTCTCTATTTGTTCGTCGTCACACTTGTTCTTTGGCAGAATATGAAGCCAACAGAGTAATAAGGGACAATCAATCCTTAGATCAACTTATAATATAATTTTATTATATGGTTCATATTGTTCCCCTTAAGCTACTAGTTTAATATTAATACAATTAATTGTTGCTTAAGGGAAACAATATTAACCATATAATAAAATTATATTATAAGTTGATTTAAGGATTGATTTAAAAGGCTAACTAGCGCTTGAGCCTGTTATTATGTAACTTTTAAACAATTTGTCCTAATCGCATGTAAAAGAACGAACTGTCATCTCTTCTAGACCAGTAAATGTTTGCTTTTCTTGTAAATCTTCCAGTTTTTTTGTGACGCATAGATATCACGAAACTTTAAATACCTTTAATGCTCTAGCAATGCTAGAGTTGGTCGAGCTTGGACACATGATATTTCTAACAGGCTCTTTAATGATTAATAGATACTGGAAATAACCATCAATCTACCACCAGATGCATCTATGCTAATAATCTCCTTCAGAACTGAACCATATAATAAGCATATTTAATGCTCAGTCAACAATTAGTATCGTACTGGCCTCTAAAGCCGCTCCCCTCCGCACAATCTGAAACTGTCGGTTGCGTGCCACACATTTATAATTAGCCAACAACGATAGCAGTGGAAGGGGCAAGAATTGGTGGCGGCGGGGTAGCAGCCGGAGCAATTCCAATACAGACAAGTGCGACGCCTCGTATGGTAGCGTCAAACTTGGGCCTATAAATCGTAGCGCCAAAATTTAAATTTAAACCAAATAAATTAAACGCCTTTCATTGAAGATTAATGGCCTTAAGGCGAGCGTGCTTTGTTCCCAGTCGGAAGTGGTCTGGCTGTTGGGGGTTAAGCGGGGTTATGGCCCCAGCAGCCTCTCGCTCTCTGTACGCTTGACTGCGAATTTCATGGTTGATGGATTCTCCGTTTGAGATTCTGAGCCACCGAATTCGGCCTTAAATACTCTCACTGCCGCCTTCCTTGTGCCTCAGCTCGGAACGGTGTTTTAAGAGTGGAGCTGCCCAAAAGACTATTACCACACGTACTCAATTCAATTTCATTATTTAGTGAATTCAAATGGGCAGCCTCCGATCACGTCCTGCTAATCCTGGCTCCACACGAACTTTCAGGGAGAGACAGTTATGGTGTCTTGGTGCATAGAAACCGCATTGAAAACTATCCGAATCAAATAGATATTACGCTAATACGAGTTCTACAAAAGAAACGGGCAAATAGAAGGAAAACTCTACTGCCTCTTTTGCACGAGCAGTTATTTTAGTTATTTCATTGACAAACCACAAACACAATGATATAACAAAACAGAAAGTAATTGCAGTAACTGTAAATATTGAAATCTGAACAAATATTTTTAGAAGATGTGTGCTTAAGGGGGCAAAATAAATAGCTCATTTTCAGAATTTATTTCTGTTCAAATGAAAGAACCATTCGAAAATTTGAAAAGAAGATATTAATGATAAAGTTGAAGTACAAAATAATTTTGTTTTCTTTTAATCAAAATAAAATGTAGCAATACACCGTAGGCCTTGTTTTTCCATGGCCGGACACAAAACGTAGTTTATGTTCCAAAACCAAAAAAAAATTTAGATTCTAAACATCAACGGCTATCGACCCACGTAGGACTATTTCGATATTTGAATTTGTCACTAAATGGTGAGTGACTAAAAAAAACTTATTAAACAAATTTAAAAAAATGTGTTGAAGAAAAGCAAGTTAAATATCTAAAAAATCGTACGTGGGTCGCTGGCCACAGGTATTTCGATTTTACTTTCAGATTTATCGGCTAAGATTTGTTGGAGTTATGTGTCCGTCCAGCTGGCTTCGAGATAAACGCATTAAAATTTTAAGGCGCTGTAGATATTTATATGTATGTACTTGGGATGCAGCGCCGCAGGAATGAACATTGTGACAATTAGACATTTTTGCCTGATTCCATGCCACTGCAGTGCACATTAGTTTTTTGTTGGTTTAGTTCTGAAAGGTTTGTGTATCGGATACCTCACAGTGGAACAAACTCGCCATTAGTTTTCTTACTTGTTTTCTATTAATTTTTTCAGTTTAAACTGGCAAACGAAGAGAAGGACATTACCAGATCAAATAAGAATACTGCGTTGTAAACATCTGGATACAATTAAGATACCCTCTGCAAGGCTATAAAAACAAGTTTAAGTGAAAGAAAAGCGATGCGATTATGGAGTACAAACTCTCAACTTTATATATATAATTAGGAAGCGATACTATACTTAACCATTAGAATGCAGCATTTTACTATTTAATTTCAGGTGAATGAGTAAAAAACAAAATTGAACAGATTTCAACCATTCTTGTTGCAATTTTAAACCAATTTAATGGCTTTGCAGCTACATAATAAAACGAATGTGCTAACAAATATTTGCAGATTTTCAACAAGAATTCCATCGGCAATTTCGGTTTATTAGAAATGCGAGCAAAAGGCCGCTGACAAGTGCAGTCCAATTATGCATTTCCATCTGATAAATTATATTGTGTGGAGCGCTTAAACCCTAACATTTAAAATAGATCAAATTTCAATATAACAAGTAGAAGTTTTGTTTGATTTTAAATGTTTTCGTATGGATTTTCGCTTTAGAATGAGTTTCGGGAAATTCGGAAGAAACACATCAACTCGGCTTCAACTAATCTCTTAAGAAAACATACTCTCTCTGGTATCAATATTCGAGGAACAATGTGCTTCTTAAAAATAGATTGCCAGCCCATTAAGTTTTGCACTAAAGCTGCCACCATAATCCACTCGGCAGCCCCCGTCACCTACTCCAAGAGGGGGAAATTTGCCCAACTTTTTCACAGAGTTATGTGTATGAAAAAGTACCGAAAATCTTTAGCGACTTTCGCCGGAGCATGAGCAGAAGCAGCACCAGCACCAGGACCAGGAGCAGAAGCAGCTGGTGTTGCTGCCGCTTTTCCTTTTCCTGCTTTGGCGCTCTCCACATGCTGCAAGCAAATTGTCAAGTTGCGGTTGCGCCTTTGAATTATGCAGCGGGGAGGCGAGGTGGTAGTGGTCCTGGCATCTTTTAACACAACTCTGGTTCGGTGTGCGGCGGAAGGCAAGCAACTAAATTTATATGCAGCTTAGTTGCAACCCAAAAATTCTACAAATTTTAATAATAATGAGCTGCACACGACGCCGCTGTGTGTGTAGACATGTGCTGCTAAAATAACACACACACTCGCATTGTTGGAGCTGGAAATTGGATTGCAGCAGCTGGCGCTCAGGCAGAAAAAACAGCCCCCTGCCATCCAACCATCCTACCAGCCTACCATCCCACCGTCCACAGGCTCACCTCATAATAATATTATGTTGCAGCTGCCAAGGCATGGCGCAGAGCGGGATCGCTGCAGAAAACTGTTTGCACAGTCTGAGGAGCGAGGAACTACGGCGAATGTGGCGACGTGTGGTCGGTCCAAATGATATTAACAATTCATTAATTAACCTCATTTCGTTCGGGTTATCAAGAGGCAGAGCCAGAGCCATACGGCCAGAACGGAGAATGTTTGGACTTAACCTGAGTAAGCCCAGTCCCAGCATCCGAAAGACAGAAAAAGCGGAAGCCAACATGTATCCGATACCTGCGTCCTTGTCATTGTTCCGGTGTCAACTCCTGGGCCCCCAAAGCTTAGTCAGTCAGTCCATGTGCATATTTATATAGTTAGTAAAGTTGATACAGCCGCTCCCAACTGAACTCCTCATCTCCGACCATGACTCTTCAAAGCCCCGTTTACACCAACATAATTTTCAACTGATGATAAAACTCACATGCGGAGTTGTCAGAGCTGTACCAGCTATCGTACTCTTTGGAAATTAAAATTTTAAACGAATTTTTAAGATAAAGATAATCCACGCAAAAACGCAATATAATTTTAAATTAACTAAATAGGAATGTTTACGTTTAAGTAAGCCCCAAAAAAAATAAATAATAATAAATAAATAAACAAATAATACTAAATAATAAAATGTCATTAAATATAACACTATATAAGTTCAGACTAAAACACAATAGCACAGATGTTTATATAAAATAAAACTGAAATAAATTGTCCTGATATAAAAACGAATTGAGATGAAACATTTTCAGATTTTAACCGAAACATCACTCTGTTATTCCAACTGCCATTCATCCACTAATATTATTCTCCCCTCCGACGGTCCGTTCCGGTTCCATTCTCATCATCTTTCTGCCTAGCTGCTACTCTGACATTTTAAATAATTAATGTATAATGCATACCAGATGGCAGGGGCCAGCGGAGGCAGGCGGAGCTGGGCTGGGGACGGTGGAACTGCCACCGAAATGCTGCCACTGTTTAACGAATATAAAACAGAGACCGAACGAGGGAGATGGAGCTGAAACTCAACTTTTGGCTCCGGATCCGTGCACGGAGGACCGAGGGCCCTCGACTGCGACTCGTTGCCCTAATAAATAAGATATATTTTAATGTATTTACGTAATTATATGGCAAAGCAATTAAATATTAAATAGCACTGCGTTAACTAGGTTTGCGGCCCACCGCCAGCGCCAAACTATGCAGCAGCTTGCAGCATTGGGTGAGATAATTCAGGGCGCTCTGTGGAGCAGTTCAATTGCACGAGTCAAGCTTTGGTGGGGTCAAGGAGTGACAAATCAATCAGCAAATCACTTGGCGTAATAAACTGAAGGCAGGTCAGCAAATCAAGCCAGACAGACGGCAATTTCCGTTTTGCAATTGGCATTGCGATGCCGGGAAGTGGAAGTGGAAGATGGAGCTCAGGGGCCATGGATGGGTGTCAGCCTTCGGTGGAATGACTGGGAGCAGTCGTGGCATAATAAAATGTCTGATGTACGATAAAGCGAGGACGAAGCTGCTTAAAGGGAGCAAAGGCATAGACACCACGCTCACACACTCCGGCACACACACCCCGCACATCAAGAGAGCTTTAGAGCTTCCAATTGAATGCACAGCGAGAAAAGTGCGAGTAACAGGGGGCAGCAGGGGTGGTGGAGAACGCTGGGGCGCATTTCGAGTGCTTTTGAGAGCTTGATATTATCACTTCCTGGACATTATTTGGTGCCATAGGCCAAAAAAGGCTTAAGCTCTGCCAAAGCATCTCAAGGATGCAATTTGTGTGTGTCTGCATCTATAGAAGGGTCACAGTGCGGGTCGCTTCAAAACTTATTCATTTTGTGATGGTATATACGGTTGAAATAACATATTTTGGTACAAATATTAGTTAGTTAAACTATGTGTTAGAATGGTCTAAATAGGTTACCAAGGCATTTTAATTCTTTATATTCACTGTCGTCTTCAAATACACGTATTCCTCGAATACGGCCCTCTTCAAATCAAAATGTTAGCTATGACGGCAAACAAACTTTTTACGATGTCGATTACCTACAGAACATTTTATCCCTTATACGGTATTTCGCTTTGTGGCTTTATCTTTATGCAAGAACAGAAATGATGTTTAAAGTAGTTAACATATATCCTCCTGGAGTCGTTTTTCTTTGTTTCTACAAACAATAAATAATTATAAAAATGAAATTTATAATTGATCAAGTAGAAAAATATCTTGGATCGCTTACCTATGTACGTAAGTAAAAAGACGAAACTTGTTCACTTTTATAATTTTCTTGTTCTCGAAAATATCCGATAATGGCCAGAATACTTACAGATTTATACAAATTAAGCAATACATTTTAAAATTATTTAAATCTTGCCAGTTTATCCTGCATAAGGACCGATCTCCCAAAATTATCCTGCTGAATTTTTGATTTGATTTGAATGAGGTTTTCTCCAAATAAACGTGATTTATCTTAATAATGTTGTATCTGAATGTACTCCAAATTTATTAGGTTTTCTTTATTTCTTGTCAACTGGAGACAAAAGTTTGAAATTTAAGCTGCAGAAGAGGAATTCGGCCATAGCTGCTGGGCCTTTCAGCCGGTATTCCTTTTTTAACTACCGCAAAGACTTAAAGAAGAATTAACGAAGTTATTTTCTAAAAATCTACATTTTTATATTCGCAACAAAAAATGCTCTAGGATGATGAAGTTATCTCGAAGAAGTGTTGTTAAGAGAGGCTTTATGGTCGTCGCTATGTTACATATATGTGATGGTTCCTGCTCTTGACAAACAGTCAAGTGGCCCTCGCGCTTGCGTATTTTTGTTGCTGGCAAACTTTCTAAAGAAATTGCACTTTGACTCATGCTTATTACAATAAGCTCCGTTCCCTGGTTTGTTGGCACCTGCCAAGTCAAAAGTGGAATCCACTGGAAGGACTCTCCACTCACCGCTACCCTACCGCCCCCCGCATCCCAATCCGTCTGTGCTCAAGTTCGAGCCTTGGCAACAAACGTAACGAACGGAAACGGATATTGCATACTTATGCCGAGTCCAAATGGCAACCCACAGAGGGGCAGGGAGCCAGATACCGCCGCTCCATCGACGAGTATCTGCAGGTGCATATATATAGTAATACACACATCGAACCGAACCGGCAGTCACCGGCAAACTTTGCGAGGAGGACTTGTAAAATCAAAAGCCGATTAGATTCCATTTCAATGAGCAGCAAGCTGGTTGGTCATTTCGTGGGCGGGCACCGTTCCGAAGTTCCGAAGGACCGATGGGCTGGTGGCGACGGTCTGGCACTGCATATGAAGTGCTAGTCGGGAATTGGACTCGGAGCAGTCGATATTATTGCTGTTTGCGCCACACAAAACCCGAACCTGAGGAGGTCTCACGAAAATTGAAGCGCTCGTCGCACCGTTGCTACCGTGATGGCACGGATGCCAAGGATGCGGGGAGGAGCGCCGGTATATGCATATCTGGCCCCGGTACTTGATTAGCTCTGAAATTAAACTAAGCAACGTGCATTGGCAAGGGCTCATGGGCCTGTAAATTGAGCCTTGGATCCGAATGGAGGAAAGTTTAAAAGGTGGGATTGTCACGGATGTGTGGTGTTTCAGTGATTATTGAAACTAGCTATCATTTTCGTTTACAAAATAGAACGATTCAACTGAGGAAACTCATGAAACCTTAAATTAAATTTTTATTTTTTTTATCATTTGGTAAATCTATAAAAAGTGTGTCGGGTCCATTTTAATTCTCCTATGAGCTATCAGACTAAGCTCTCATCATAAAAGCTATGGCGATCCATTCCTTTAGCATAAGTTTTTAGCAAAGCAAAAACACACACAGTCGAGTAACTGTGATTTAATTTTCACCTTAAATGGCCCTTCTTCGAATCAACGGCGGAATTTCCCACTCAGAAATCACATCATTGCTCTCTGGTCTGGCCAGAGTCACCTCTGACCGCTATCCTTGCTCCGGGCCCGCCAACGTCAACGTCAACGTACCGGTCTCCACATCCTTCCATTTCTCCATCCATCCACTTTCCTCTTTCATCTCTTTGTGCCGGGCTCACACAGCGTCCCTCTTCGATTCATCTGCATTGCTCAGTCATGTATGCTCTGCCAACTGATTTGAGCCAGAACCATCGACCAGATCTCAAGGGGGGAATCGTCGAGGTGGCCGCCATCCTTGGACTCCTTCCATGTTGGCTTCAATCAGTGTAGTCGAGCAGCGAGCTAATCGTTTATGATTTAGTTTTGATTCCCTCTCCGAAATAACAATAAATCGGACGAGGGACAGAGCGAGGACATGGAGCGGGACTTTCATCTGATGACGGCGATGGTGGGCACGCGGATCCTTGTGGAGGCCCAGTGCAACCGCCGCTCTGTGTGTTTTCGACTATAAAATTAAATTGCGATGTGGTGGAAAAGTTAGGGCAATGCCCAGTGCAGCGACGGCACCAACAGAGGCAACAACACACTGTTCCTTACTGCCCCACATTTGGTCAAACACACACACACCGAACACACGGATGCGGCGAGAGTAGGGGAAAAACTGCAGTAGCAGTGAACAATTGTTCAGTGCATATCATTTGGTTAAAAGGATTCGTTTTACTCTTCCGTGTGGTTCGCTCCACACATTCACACATACACACAATCTCCCAAACGTAGCATATGGGAGCTCTCCGGCCCTGTCCGTGTCTGTGCCTGTGTACAAATCAACTAATCTGCTCCCCACGGCAAAGTTAGGAGAAGACCGACAATTATATCCGCTCTCTGCTCACAATTTTTGCATGTCGTAAAGTTTCTAGTGGTGCACAGCGCCAATTCCCCGCCACACTTCTCCGCAGTATACGAGTACGGCTGCATTTGGCCCTAGCCGGCACTCCAACAGAACTGGAATAGAACTAACAGACGTTGGATTCATTTTTAAATGCTCTTTCCCGGCACAAGCGCTCACAGCTCCAGTTTCCCTTCTCTGGATGTCTGAAGGGGGACAAAAAATACACCTTGTATGAGGTGGCATCCAGAGTGCCTTACATTATGATTCCTTCACATGATCAGAATCCATTGTACGCCTTTCTTCAGACCAGATCTGTTTCTTGAAATAATAATCACGCTTTGACTTAAGTTTAAAAATTTGGCAGCTAGACCTCGATTCCGCCGGAATATTTTTTTTATAATGCAAATATTTATTTAAGAAATAGCAATCACTATAATCATCGCTATGTGTAACAATGTACCTATAACCGTTTCCGAGGCGGAGCACAAATCTGCCATCTTTTTGAGAAATTTGTAATGCCAAAATAAACCTCAAAGTGTACAGACGAACTTCAAGCCACTTTCAACTCGACTTTTTTTTTATATCTGGGAAATTGGGATCGCTACGTTTCAGGCCCCAACGAAAACTTCCAGCGCTATTGCCCAAAATAAGTACAGTTGCAAAGATTTCTCCAATTATGTACATTTATATTTATTCAACACATCTCTGGTTATCTAACAAATAAAATACTTACATCAAGTCTTCCATACTTCCATATAGTACATAAATATCTCTGCAAACGAGCCGATCTAGGAACATATATACATTCACGTTCATAGCTGGCATCTTTGCAGAATTAATCATTCTAAATTTTGATTAAGTCGAGCTTGAGCTCGAAGTACTTACAGCCATACTAAGAGTGATAGATACATTATTGTTTCCGATAAGAGGTGGATATTTCCTAAGAGTATCTGAATTTCGTCAATTAAAATATTTTCCTGCAATTTCCAATGCTGTTGCATACTTTTAGGAGCCGTGAGCTGAACTGCACGTGCACGGATGTGTATCTTCGTTTCCCTTGCTTCTGCATCAGTATCTGTGTATCCTTGCTGCTAGGGCTGCACTATAGGCTAGATGATTACTTTTTTGGCCAAAATTAAAAACTTCAGAAAAAATCGAAATATTTGGGTTAGGTTTTTTGATTTTGGTTTTTAATAAGCTCAGGAACATATTTTGAGAAAAAAGGAGTGGGGGTTCCCCTTTTTTTTTTTTGTGCATTGTTAATATAATTTTTTTGTTTTTTTTTTTTTTTTTTTTTTTTTTTAAAATTTTTTTNTTTTTTTTTTTTTTTTTTTTTAATTTTAAGTAGTATTTTCAAGTAATACAATATGTAGAAATAGACATTGTCCCAATTTTTTTTCATATAAAATAACAGTTGGAACTTTTATTTCGAGTTTTCCCCCTTTTCTCAAATATAAGTATCTGGATGATCCGTGCTTCCTATAATATAATCTTAGTTATATTTTTTGCTAGTCTTAGGTTGCATCTAAAAAGATAAATTTTAAAGAAAGTGCGCAAAAGTGCACTTTAAGATTACAATCATTTGAACAAGAATTAAATTACCTACAACACAGTATAAATATTACGATGAAACTCTCTTTATATTTTTAATTAAACATTTTTTTGTTAATAATTCAGACAGCAAAAAGGGCTGTTAAAAACGCTCCATTTTAGGGATAATCACAAGCAATCCAACCGTTAAAAGTCATTAACACATAGTACAAGCCACTCTCTTTCGATGTCATTATAAATTGTTTAATGAAATTTCAGCTTATTGCCATTTTTCTTAACTTTAAACAGATTGTTTTTTTGCCGAAAACAAGCTCAAGTCAGCACGACACTCCGAATAGGTGTTTTCTGTTACGTAACATTGAAGACTGATGTTTTACTAACACAATAGCATCATTAAATCTTAATATTACGTGCTTTCGAAAAATCGGATTTTGGGCACAAAAAGTGGTCATCCATCCTATAGTGGGCTGTTGTTCCGAGTGTGAATCTGCCCCGGCATTACTGTTTGTATTGCAAAAGTTGTTGTAACTTCGTTAAAATAAGCACTCTGTTAGTTTGCCCGCTGGCGCGACGGGAAGCGTCCTCCTTCCCCCTGCCCGGATCCCCGTCTCCGGATTGGGGTTTGGGAGACTGTGTGTGGGGCAATGCAGCAGATTTGTTGGCGGTTTCTGCCATTACTACCATCCCAGCTGGACCCCCCTCTCTGCATCTCGGCCCTCTGCTCTCCCCGATAGTTGGTATATCTGCATTAGTAATGGTGAGTGGCGGCGAGGGCCAGCAAATTGGTGGAATGCTGGTTTGGTGGATTTGGATTTACCTGCCCGTCGTCGGCTTTGACAGCCCGGAGTACTCAACTCTCCCTTACTGGGGCTCACTGCAGCCTCACCCCTTCGCCTTTCGTATGCCACGTGTGGCACCATGCCTGCGAGGCAAACATAGCGTTTAGTTTTGGGGTCCTCAGCTCCTTGGTGGCTATTAAATTGCAGCAACTCCTAATGGCCCTCCTTGAGCTGCTCACTTTCTTTCATTTTCGCCGGATGTATGGCTGCAACAATATCGATACTGGTTAGGGGAGCACTACTTCCAACGCCAGTATGTGGACACCCAAAGAAAAAACTTTTCGTACAGATCCCAAGTTGAAATTCATAACAGCTGTACGAGTATTTTAATGTAGCAGTTTGCGTTGAATTCATTTATAGTGCTTGTTTCAAGTTTGTAGAATTGATTGGTTTGTATTCGTTTTCGGAACCGTCTATTCCTTAAGAATGAAAATTAATTGTAAAAAAATAAAGCAAATACCTTCTTTGACACGCTATCAATTCTCCTCCCGCATGTGTAAGAATACATCCATACATACCTTGATTGAAATGCTCCTTTATTAATTGGAGAATTGACTTTAAAGAATTTTTTTTTGTGTTTCGCAACTGCAAAAGTAGGTACCTTTTCAGGGGCAGCGGGTGTTGCAGCTGCAGTCACAGGCCGACCGACCACTTGTACTTAGTGCCGTTTCCTTCCGCCCAACACGGAAATCGGCGAGGAGCGAGGGGCGAAGGCCGGAGGTCGAATGGGGAAAGGCGAGCGGCGAACAGAGCAAACGGAGAGAAAAGCTTATGTGAGACAGGGGATTTTCAAACCCGGCACGGGCGAGCAGCTCGTCGGCAGTGCTGTCTGAAATGCAATTAAGTCGCATCGACATGCAATCTCCGGCGTGGGAAGTCGGGCCGCATAAAGGACTCCGCAGGAACAACAAGTACAACCGCACGGACAGGATTCGCGACCAAACTCATGCACCAAGAGGTAGGGGTCGCAGAGAAAACCCTTAAAAGCGCTGAAAGGTTTCAGTTAACCTCTAAAAAAAGACACGCATACAGACGAGAACGATATGACCACAAGCTGAAAAGGGAATCCGACTTGACGAGCCTGAAAATACCCTCAAAGGAGTAACACAAGTTCGCATTTATATTTATTTATAAGGATGTTTTTCGAGTGGTGTGAATGCCTTACAAGACATGGAATTACGAAACTATTGACTTTTTCAGTAGTTTTAATTAATTTGAATGGTACAATAGCTTACTTTATTATGACCCGTTAACTCTTTTTCTTACTCATTATTTATAAGATCATAAATAAATATGAAGCGTTCCATGAAGGTTCAAAGAGAAAATCATTTCTTAGTCTAGACTCTTCCCACAAGACTTCTCAATTAATAACTTAAAATAAGTTAAGAATATTTATTGATCCAATTATAACTTTAAAATTTGTACAGTTTTTGAGTAAATTAAATTTAAAGTTAAGGTTGTACCATTGTTGTACCCAGTCTTTTTAAAAAGCCGAGTTGGAAATCGAAGTATTTTTGCTACTGAGATTACATTAAATTTGATGTAACGATGTACCTATAGAGTTCATAGGCCTCGATGTACCAAATACTGAGGCGCCGATGATCTGCTAAAAAATGCATTCAATTAAGAACAAAGAGTATCCACGAATTGCAGCTGCCAAGCAGCACGTCAGTCGGGCTCGCATACAGGATCTGGTTGCAAAGGAATGCACTCATTGGAACACTTTGCAGGGCCGATAATCCAATTATGGCCTGGCCAGGGCAGCTCCTGCTGCCGCCTTGTACATTTGCAGCTTCTCCTGTTTCCTCGTCCATGTGCCTTCTGCTGCTGTTTTTATTGCGTCAGGAAGGTGAGAGGGGAGAGCCGAGAGGGGTTGTGCCACCTGAGGCAAGACCGTCTCCCTCCCATAATTTGCCGCAACTTATTTTGCCTCGAGTCAAGTTTCACACTAAAATGTGTAAAAGAGTCAACAGGAGCTGGGGCAATCTGACACGGCGTCCTTATTGGGGGCTAATCTCTGGGGTCCGCCGCGGATAGGGGCTAGAAAAGGTACATTGGGAATGGGAAATGCTTTCTGCGAGCAAATCGAATCTAAAGCGTAAATTGAAACCGATTCCCATCACAAACAAACACAATGGGTTAATATTTCTAGCATTTTCATATTTATTTTATATTCAATTTTCCGTTTGTATCGATAATCATTTCAATTTTTCTTTTACTACTTTAATTTCTCTGCCTTAATTTCTTTGTTTTTTAGCCACTGCATATTAAATAAATATTAAAAAAACCAACAACAAAGGCTGGTTTGAATAAACATAATGAACATTCCATTCCATTTCATTTGCTATATATACAATAATATTTGACAAAAAATTCCATTTGGGGCTTCAATTTTTTTGTTTATTTATGTTTTTTTTTTTTTTAATGGGATAAAACGAAAGAATGGTTAGATAAAAAAAAGTTGCATTACCAGCAGCTTTCCATTGTGTTTGTGTGGCCATAATTTATTTGCCCACTTTGTCTCATTGAATAGTTTATTTATTCAATATCATTATTATTATTTTCCTTGTGCATTTTGCATCATCGTCGTGTAAACAACTACAATTAGTATCACGATTGTCATTGTTGTAACCGAAAGAATATAAAAAGGTAAATATAAAAATTCCAATGAATTGGTGAGTAATGAACAAAAATACAGGGACGTTTTTATTGTGTAATATATTCCTCTCAGTTAAATTGCTTGGAGTTGTGTATCTCTGTGTATGACACGATTATGTTTTTCATTATTTTACGTTTAGTTTTCTGTTTTATTTTTGCCAAACTGATATGTACTTATATATGTCTGCGTGTGTGTTTGTTAAAAATTGGGTGCCCGCAAAGTTTACGAACTGTTTCCTAGATTTGCTGTTAGTTGTGCAATGTTCGCTACTCTTGTTTAAAAAACCAATTGATAATTACTATCCAATAATTATTCATATTATTAGTATATATCGCTTTATATCTGAATTTATAAGTATATTTATATTTAACGTACTTATTGGCGTTGTCTAAATTGAAAATTATAGGAAAATAAGTGGTAATTCGATTTACTAGTTTCACTTGCCAACTCTTTTTAAAAATAGTTAGGCAACTATTATTAAGGGCTTATTTCACTAGGTTGATCTATGGATATGCGAAAGTGTTTGTTTGTTAGGCTCTAAATGTGTGTGTGTATTAGGAATCATCATATGTTCGCTGGTGAGTGTATATTTCAGTGTGTGTAATCAATTGTATTAATTACGTTAAACGTTGGCCAAGACATGCAGTCATGCAATGGGCTCAGGGAGAACAGGACAGGATGATTCAATATTTCTGGAACTTGGAGTACCTGACAACTGGATATTAGTCATGATGGAAGTTGGCGAGTGGAAGAAATTACTTTCAGATGATTTATAAAGGAATTCATAGACAAAAGTTTTTGCGCTCGGAATCGGAAGGAAAAGCCCAGCCCACCACATGACTTGTCCCTCTACTATAATTTATATTTAATGTATGTATATAAAACTTACGAGTTACGAGTGGACATAAACCGATTTGCTTGTCTTTCAACTAACATTATCTTTATTGTTACGGGGCTGCCTCTCACAATTAGCTAAGTCCCAAAAATTCGTAGCTACCGATTAGTGTAAGGTTAGTAATTATTTATATATTTACATATCATACAAAAAACTGACAGTTGAGTATCTTCAGCAGTTAGCCCCAGAGCAGAGTCCGCTAGGAAGGCCACTTCCTTCCATTCGGTGTGCAAAGCACAACTTACTTCGCCGGCAACTAAAGCCAACATCAGAGAGTCATCGTGGTCATCACAACAGGCAGAATCAGGGCCATTGCGAAGGACAACAGGAAGATCCGCTGGCCCGAACTGCTCAACGCACTCGCCTGGCAGAGTAGGTCCTCGGGAAAAATCTCCAGGATGGGCAGGTGTCGACCCGAGGTCGGGTCGTGGCAAGTGTTGGCACGGGCGCGCTACGGAAGTTATGAAATATCAGATTATTATTGTGAAATTATTATAGAGTCGAAATATAAAACCAACACTTAAGTTTATTTAAGAAATGAACTGAAAGAAAAAACCAAAATACGCAATACTGTGTAATCTGTGATCGGAAAATAGTTATTTTCAAATGGAATGAAAAAGAAATGGTAATACTTAAAGGAATTCAAGTACTTAATATATGAATATTTCAAATAAATTTCACGACTATATAAGAACAAAGCTTAAAACGTTCTGAGATGGACGGCTTTTTAAATCAAATGCATATTTCTATAATGTACAAAAGAGCAATTTATTTTGTAATTCCTCGATATAAAAAATAAAGTTTTATTTAACATTAATAAATTTCCTAACAATGTTATAAGTATTGGCATTGATATTATTAAAAGCAAAATCAGAAATAAAAATACATAAAGCTTACTCGCATATCGGCAATCGATAGGGGTAACTTTTTCCGCAAAATCAAAGATTGTAAACATTTCAATGAGTTTCAAGTGCAGCATGCCCGACACGTAAACTCACCTGAACCATGCGCTTGAGGTCGTCTTTCTGGATGACCTTGATCTGAGCGGACTCCCGCAGCCATCGGCGCAGCCAGTGGCCGAACCAGACCAGTCCGCACTCGCACTCCAGGGGATTGTGCGTGGTGATGAGTCCGCCCATTATGCTGCGCGTTCCCACTGCATCCCAGTAGCTTTTGTTCGGATAGAAGCTGTCGGCTGCGAGCGCGTTGATGCGATTATGCGAGATGTCGATCGACAGGTGCGGTACCTCGCGAAGATCATAGAAGATGCCCGGCGGTAGGTCGGAAATGCGGGTGTGCGAGATCTTCACCTGCAGGCGCATGTTGCGCGAGAGCCCCGAGAATACGTCGGGCGCAATGGTCTGTACATTGCTGCCGTACAGCTCAAGCAGCCGGAGCTTTGTGTTGTTGACCAGCTTGGAGAGCAGTTGGGGCCCAATGTTCGGCTCTAGGCAGTGCACCTTCAGCTGCTGCAGTCCGGGCATCCTGGCCACGATTTCGCCGAGGTTGGCATGGGAGCTGGCGTGCAGGGTCCTCAGCGATCGGAGCTTGGAGAAGGCCTGGGGGTTGGCCACCTTCACGTCCAATACGTTCAACTCGGCCAGGTGTCGCAGACTCACCAGGTCGTGCAGGGTTATCCGGCGCAGGGGATTGTGGGCGAGGTCCAGGACTCGAACTGAGGGCGGCAGGTGCTCCGCCGCACAGCTGGCGTTCGTCAGCTTGTTGTGTGAGACATTGACGTGACGCAGGTGGCGCAGTGAACCAAGTGGGGACAGCTCCTGCAGGTAGTTGCCACTCACATCCAGGTAGGACAGGAGGGCAAGCTTCAGCGGCGGCAGCACATACAGACCCATGTGGTGCAGACTCAGCTTTCTGAGGCGTGGCGTGTGCACTAGCACCTCCCGCAGGTTCGTCGTCACCAGGGGATTCTGTGACAAGTCCAGGTTGGTCAGATTGTTCAGGAAGCTGAAGGTGTTGTCCGGCAGAATAGTGATGCGATTGCGGGCCAGACTGATGTCGTACAGGAACTGCGAGTTGATGAACATCGAGGCGTCCAAGTACTCCAGATTGTTGCGCGACATCTGTATGGAGCGCAGGGTGAAGCCAATGTCCGTGAAGGCTGGTACTGGCCACACGCTCAACTGATTGTCGGCAATGTCCAAGAACTCCAGCCGGGTGTTCATGAAAACCTCTCGGGGCAGGGCCTTCAGGCGGTTTGAATTGATTCGCAGAATTCTGAGCTTTCTCAGATTCGAGAACTGCTCTACTTGCAGCTGGTCTAACTGATTGTGACTGAGGTCTAGTTCCTGCAAGCTATTCAGGCCCTGAAAGCTCCGACGCCTCAGTGAGGTAAGATTGTTGTGGGCGAGGTTGAGGATCTCTAGGAACTCCAGGTCCCCAAAGGCATGGCTCTGAAGAGCTCCTAGGAAATTGTGACCCAGGTTGAGGAACCTCAGTGTGTTCGCCAGGTTCGTAAAGCTATCTGATTTGGTTACGTGATTGTGGCTGATGTCCAGCTGGTAGATGTACATGTAGCTGCTCAACTCGTCATCGAAGCTGGATATGTGATTGTGGCTCACATTTAGTCGCAATGGTGTCGTTGTATTCGAAACGTAGTGGAAGGATTTCAGGGACAGGGAACACAGCTGGTTATGCATAAGGTCCAAAGCGGCCAGATTGGGCAACACCGTAAAGGCCCCATGGGAAATGTTGACCAGCCGGTTGTAGGACAAGTCTAAGTAGCGCAGGAACTCCAGGTTGTGAAACGCCTGTCGGGCTATGGTCCTCAAGCGGTTAGATTGAATGTTCAGTGTTTGCAAATCCCCCAGGTTGTGAAACGTTTGCGCCTCCAGGCGTTCCAGAGCATTGTACGACAAATCGATTTCGACCAGGTGGCTGTGAACACCTGGCTGAAATAGTCCTCGAGGCAGTGTCTTCAGCTGGTTGAAGCTCAGATTGATGTAGCTCAACTCACGCATCTGGGCAAATGATTCATTAGAGACTTGCTTCAAGTTGTTGTTGTCCAGTCCCAGCCAAATAAGTTGGGAGAGCGGCAAGAGGGCATCGAGCGGGTCGAGACTCTCCAGACTTCTTGCCGGAAAGACGGCGAAAGAGAGCTCTAATATCTTCAAGGTTTTCGAGACGTTCTCAAACACCAAGGGATGGTGAATGGTGATATCATTGAAGCTCAAGCTGATCTCCTGAATCTCCTCCAGTCCAGCAAAGGATCCCAGATGAAGGTGGGTTATCTTGTTGTTACGCAGCAATATGGTTTGCAGATTGCTGCCCCATGAGTCCACAGCAAAAATGCCTTCCGGTATGTCCGAAATGGAGTTATAACCCATGTTTAAGTAGGACAGTCGCGTATAGTTCTTTAGGCCAAGAACGGGGATCATGGTGAAGTTGTTGCCACTCAAGCTGATCACCCGCAGATTT
The DNA here is from genome assembly GCA_008042795.1 of Drosophila asahinai. Classification (NCBI taxonomy): domain Eukaryota; kingdom Metazoa; phylum Arthropoda; class Insecta; order Diptera; family Drosophilidae; genus Drosophila; species Drosophila asahinai. The sequence continues at coordinate 53,976 of VNJZ01004804.1, read as the reverse complement.
TCCGTGTTCGAGGGAAGGTTGCTAAGTTGGCTGATCTGATTGGACGTCAGGTAGAGGTATTTCAGTCGGTGCAGCCCAGATATGGCCACTGGCACAGTAGTGAGACGGTTCCTCTCCAGATCCAAATATTCCAGAGTCTCTGTTAGTCCCTCGAAGGCCGAGGGATGCACGCGGCTAATTGCATTGAAGGATAGAACCAGATGGGCGATACCTGTGGCCTTAAATACAGCTTCCGGCAGTTGGGTCACGAAATTCTGCTCCAGGTTCAAGGCCCTCAAGTGCACATCAGAGTAGTTGTGCTGAAAGTAGTCCGACTCCAGGTTCTCTATGCAGTTCTGTCCGAGATCAAGCCGCTCGAGGTGCATCCGCAACGGCCTGACCTGAAGCTCCTTCCACTGCACACTCCGCAGCAGGTTATCCCTAAGGCTGACTATCCGTAGCTCTGGTAGTTGTTCAAACAACTGCTGGGGAAATACAGTGAGAAGGTTACTGGACAAGTCCATGGTCACCAGGGATTTTGGAAGATAGTTGGCGGCCATGTGGTAGATTCGATTATTCGACAGGTCCAGCCAAAGCAGCTTCTGCAGCTGCTCGAAATGGCGGCCGCCTGAGGAACGATCTCCGGAACTTGGTGATGGTGGGTAAAGTGAGTTACTGGCCTCCAGTCGCGTCTGCACCGCCGCCAAGCTTGAGGGCTGAGAGCTGTTATCACTCTGGGAGATAACTTCGATAGCTCCACCCCCCGGCGCCACCTCCGTGATGTCGTTGTTGGCCAGATGCAGCGACCGAAGGGTATCCAGCTGAGCATCCCAATTGCCGTCTAAGGTGGTTATATGGTTGCTGGTGGAATACAGAGTTAAGATTGGAGTGTTTTGTCGAAAGAAGCAGAGTGCTCTTTGCCCAAGTTGGGAATAAATGGATAGTTACTTTAGTAAACTCATACTTTTTTACTATTTAAACCAGAACGTGACATAAGCAATTTATAAAATCATAAAATAAAAAAAAATAAAATATATAAAATATCTATCTCTGCAAAAAGATTATTAAAGAGCTTAAAGGTTTAAGAATTTTATAAAAATGATAAAAATATTCGGAAACGTGGAAAAAGTTTTCAACTTTGAGCTTAATTTTCTTGAAATGTTCCTAAAATGTTTGCATTATAGAAAGGCGAATTGCTCATTCCTGTTTGCCTTTAGCTTTACTTACCGTTGAGCTACAAGTCTCGAAAGGGAGTGCAACCGTTGCAACGCGTCCAGGGGCAATTGTTGCATCTTGTTTCCTGAGATGTCCAGTGTCAATAGCGAATGTGTCATCGTGCTGTGACGAGATGAAAAGAGGACAAGGGTGAAAGAGATGACTGTACGATTATTATCTAAATCATTCCGCACGAGTGGCAGGGGGACAAGTTATCAAAAATATATAATGGTAAAAACATTCACTAAAACTTTTGCTGGAAACTATCAACAGTTTCCGCTCGAGACTCATCTAGCCCATCCCATCCAGCCCCCTGCTCATATAAATTGACGTGCTGCCTGCCTTTTGACATAGCCTACACACAAGTCGGAAAACAAATATTTAAACTTAATTAACGCGTAGCAACGGCGACCCAGGCGACCCCAGCTGCTAGTCGCTCCCGCACTCCCACTTTAGCTTCACTCCCGCTTCTACTTTTCCTATGTATTTCTGTTTCCACATCCTCTCTAGACCCCATTAATAGTACACCCGCACCGCAAACTCGCACAAACACACCCACGTAAGGCATAGAGTGGACCCTAGTGGGGTCATTGTTCGTGTTTTTCAAGAGCTCATGAGGGCTTAAATAAAATTCTTAAGGAATTTAAATAAACGGTACGAGGAAGGCATTTAAAACTAATAATAGAAAAAGTAATACCGCTCAAACCTTGTATTATTTATTTATTTATTTATTTATCTAATTCTAATTGTATTTACAGGATTATATTATTTAAGTGGTTCTTAGATTCTAATTGTATTTGTTTATTTATATTTTGTGCATTATTTTTGAGCTTTTTTAGAATTGTATGATGTTGTGGGAGTTTGAGGTTGTGGGATTGGCTATTGTGGTGATGGGGTTAGGGTTGTGGAGGAATAGGAATACCGCTCAAACCTTGTATTAACTTATTTTTAATAATAACAACTCTGGCTAAGCTTAAACATTGCTCTCTGAGCTAAACAGCATGTTTTTTATAAGTTGAAATATATATACAGACAGGAAAGCACTTAAAAGTCAAATTTTATGGTACAATTCCCAAACATCGATGTCAACATCGTCAACCAAATTATATGATCGATTTCAAACGCGACGTCGCTATAGCTGACAAAGTTGAAAACGTAACTACAAGCAGAAATTCACTTCTCCCTTAAAATAACTAATTTTTAAAGTATATAAACAAATACATTTTAAAGCAAAATATAGATAATATTTTGGCAAACAGAGTGTTGGGTATATTTGTATGCTTGCGACAGGAAAAGGACACCAAAAAGTCCACCCTAATGCTTATATTTAGGAAACTGCACAGAGAAAACCAACCAGAGTTTGGGGGAGCGACCTCAATTATGAAAACCACAATTTTCGTCCTGCCCCTTGACAACAACTATAAGGAGGCAGTGTTCTCTTGTAGTCCGTGATGTAGTTGGTTTTGTTTTTGGTACCGGACTTGTTGTTTCTGCGGAGAAGAATCAAGCGCAAAACCGTATTTGTGTGGCTCCCTTACATTCATTTCCGCTCCTCCCTGTATTTCCACAACTCTCCTTAGTTGGACGCCGGCTTTCAGTTTCATTCGGCTGCCACTTACCGGTAGTTGTTGCCGCTTTTCCTTGCGGGCGGCTGTTTAGAAAGCGTATTCGCCATCAAAAAGACTATCACAACTAACTATACTTGAACAAATGCACCATGACATCCATACATTGAACACAACTAACATTTTTTATTGCTATTATGTTAGCGCTTTTAGCTGTTGTTGTTGCAGTCTACGTAGCTGCGAGAAAAAGCGGGTGAATTTTCTAGATTGTGCTAGAAAGCCTAAGAATGTACAGACAACCTTATCTTATTTTATCTTAATAAAAATGTCTGGTATGTATGTACGATATATATGTGAAAGTGAATTGAGCATGACACAAAGGGACATAAGCTACGTGATCCACAACATTAAAATCCACAGTCAACGGAAAGAGAGTATGTATGCTTAATTTGGCAACGTGACATTATAAATTATTAATAAGCAATCTTCGAAATACAGAAGTACTTGAATATTTATTACAACTGTCCATAACCGATATGAAATTGAGTCTTATTCATTTTTCGGAATAATTTAAACTTTTGGTCCTGTGATTCAGAATCTGTAAACCATTTTTGTAAGCAAACGTTTATCCTTTTATATTTGTGATAAATAAAAGACATGCTGAAAATTTGGTTGGTTGGTTTCCTTGACTGACCCTATGGTAAACGAATGCCGAACCACCTATAACCCTATGGTAAACAAACGCCAAAATCTAGTAGATAAGTTAAAATTTGCTCCTGAAAATTTATCTTCCTTTTTGCTTGAGCCAACCTGACAGCTAGATGGCGCCATCTCGTTCCAAAGCACTTTCTTCCCGCTGGAAACGATCCATAGCTGGCGCCACTGATCGGCAGAGCCAAGCATGACGGGCCTTTTACTAACTTACCACTTTTTTCGCTTTTGCCCCAAACTGTCCTTTTTTTATAAGTGACATAAGACATAAAAGACAGTTTAAAATAAAATTATTGTGAGGCTAGTCAGTTCCTATAGTTTTTTTTGCTGCTCATTAGAAATTTTTGAACGCTTGCCGGTTGACCATCTTTGTGAAAACATTACAGTTAAAAGGAGTAACTTAATACATTGCAGCATAAGTCACGTGTAAGTATACAAATAAACCCAAATCTAATAAACCAAATTTTTAAATAAATAAATAGATTACTTAAATTGGCAACATAATATGTATAGTAAGAGGCATATTAAAACAATGAAACATCAACAGAAAAAAAAATATAAAGACAAGTTAAATTGTGTCGCCGTAGAAGAAAATGCCCATGAAATTAAATTAAAAATTAAATAAATAAACTAATGGCCTCTATTAATTATACTGAAAACATAATTATTGACATAAACATTGAAAGCATTCCACTGTTTAAAAATTCCAATGCTCAACTTTGGCTCATTTTAATAAAATTGACAAATATTCAAAATTCACCGGTTATGCCTGTTGGAATATTTTTCGAAGATCCAAGCCTTATAGTTGTGATGAATATCTTAGCAAATTTATTTGTGAGCTTAAGCATTTGCTTCAATATGGACTTAAAACCGAAGACAAGTGGATGAAAATAAAACTTAGGGCCATTGTGTGTGATGCTCCAGCCAGGGCAAACGTTACTTGGACTCCTGGACATACATCATCGCAGGGATGCTCAAAATGTACACAAGTCGCTGTTGACATACAAAACATAAAGTGGAGACTTTAAAATAAGAACATTTTTGGATCACCGCACAAAACAATATTTGACAAAAAAAAAAAAACCGTTTGAAACATTAGATATAAAAATGATTTCCATTAGATTGTATGCATTTAATCGATTTAGGAGTCACGCGTACATTTAATAAACTAATAAGACAAGTGAAAAATTACCAAAAGCTAAAAAAAATATATATCGCAAAAATTAATTGACATACACAACAAAATGTCCCAAGAATTTGCAAGAAAACCTAGACCTTTAAATTAACTGTCAAATTGGAAAGCAGCAGAATATAGACAATTTATACTATACACAGGAATTTATGTACTTAAAAATGAAATATCAGACGACAAATAGTATGTATTTATGCTATTGCACTGCGCGTATAGAATGCTGTGCTGTCCATACCAAAGAATTTGGACACTTCTAAGCGCATGTTGGAGCTGTTCATTAAAAACTTTCTAGTTATATTTAGCGAAAATAGTGTATCATATATTATTCACAGCTTATTACACTTCAGGCTTAAAAGCTCTGCATATGCCTTTGAAAATTATTTACAAAATCTGAAAAGTTACGTCCGAATTCCAATCAAAAGTGTAGAGCAAATTCACAGGAGAATAGACGAAGAGTATTATGCTCCCATCATAGACATGCCAGACCCCAGAAAAAGTAATAACTTCATAATTTTTAAATCAAATTAAAGAAAAAAGAGCCCAATAATTATTGCTATATCAAAGGAGATATACCAATAAAAATAACATCTATTATGGCAGATTCTGAAGATCAATTTAAAGGAAGACGATTCAGAAACTTGCGGAACTTTTATACGCAACCTTTATACTCCACTGACCTAGGCATTTACCTTGCAGATACAGATCCCTCACCATCTGAATAATCGTTTAATTTAAGCCAACTGACTTGTAAGGCGGTAGTTATCCCTTTCTTGCCAGATTTTATTATAATGCCGTTACTACATCATATTGATTAATTATATATTATTGGGTGACATTTTAATTAAAGCAATTTCATTTTCAGTTTCTTTCCGAAACTAAGGATTCACATGATGTAGCATTAACGTGCGGAGTGCTCATTTATTTTTCTCAAAGTGCAAATAAACCTTTCGATTAAGGGACTTTGTGGCATGAGTATAAACGAAAACCTTGAAAAAAAGAAAAGTAGGAGAGGGTAGATTTAAACCACAGTTGCCGGCTTTATGGGCATTAATTAGTTTGATTTAAATTCTTAATGTCATCGTGTGTAGCTGTATATCTTTAGTTGCCACCGCTCCGCACATTCTTCTTGGCCGTGTGCAGTTGGCCGTTAACTGTGGGTATTCATTTAACTTTAGCAGCTTAACGAGTGTGTCGGCAGGAGGGAGCCTGCGGTTAAGGGGCGTGAACCCAACTCTGGATATCCTTTGTGCTCGTTAAAAAATGTTCGCGTTTCATTTCATGGCAACAAAGAGCATATAAGGAGATGAAGAGCAATAAAAAAAACTCACAGGCTGAAAAATTCGGTCGACTCTTTCCCCATTCCCTTCTATACACGGCCACATACAGTTAAATGGAGGAAAAAAATTAAGTTGAAATTGTTCGAACTCACATAATGCTGATGAAAATATACCGAGTAATCACTCTTTAGTCAACTCAAAAGTTATCTCCACCCGTGGCAATCCTTCTTAAGACGGGATATCTTGCCTGCCTCTAATAAACTTTCTCAGGGTTGACCAAATTAAAAAAAAAACACTTGATGAAATGTTAGGAATGTTGTCACCAAATTTGGTAGCTCTAGTTCTTACAGTCTCTGAGATCTGTTGTTTCACACTGACAGATGGACAGACAGACATGGCTAAATCGACTCGGCTGGTGATGCTGATAAAGAATATTTTATTCTACTGTGGGCAAAAAGTAAGGTGAATTTTCAATTTAAAACAGGCGGACTAGTTTTTTTTTTTTTTTGAGTTGGCAGGACTGTTGATGACATGTAATTTTCATGTCAATGTCAGTATCAGTACTATATTTACGCTTGTGTTTACCAAACGATCAAGAGGATGTTGCGGAAGGCCTTTGGTGATTCTACCATGTCCCAGAAAAATGTCGTTTGAGTCGTTTGCGTGAAGGAATTCATTGAAAAAGACCAGAATTATGGGCCAACAACTCTTGGTTTTGGCATCACGATAATGCACCGCCGCACACTGCACTCGTTCTTCGTGACCATTTCGCCAAGAATTTGACGCATATCGTTCCGCAACCACCGTATTCTCCTGATTTGGCTCCGTGTGACTTCTGGCTATTCCCAAAACTCAAGAGATCACACCGGGGAACGCGTTTCGAGTCGATTGAAGAGATAAAAGCGGAATCGACGAGGGCGCTCATGGCTATACCGGAAAGCGACTATTTGGCCTGTTTCGAGGATTTGAAGAGACGTTGGCATAAGTGTATTTTATCGGGAGGGGATTACTTTGAAGGGGATGAAATTGATTCAGGAGAATAAATAAAGAATTTTCACTTTACAAACAAATTCACCTTACTTTTTGCCCAGAGTAGTACGTACTTAATCGGGTCGATTAAGCTATCATTAAGCTCGATTAAATAAGTAGGCCTTCGCGGACGTATTCTAAAAATTTGAGTAGAATCTGATGATAAACATGGAAGTTATTAAACATTACATTTTCTGTGTGTGAAGAAGCATACAGAGAGAGAGAGAGAGAGAGATGTTGAGAGCGCACGTGTGTGTTGCCTAGCATTGTTTCTAGTAACATTTGTCTTTGTTGGGTGTTGCGCAACATGTTCCTAGCAACATTTGCCTCTGAGAGAGACCCGTTTGCGTAGCAACGGACAGACAGACAGATATGGCTAGATCGACTAGTCTCGGCGATGCCTTCGTCTTGCCTTGCTAACTTCTGACTAAAATTATAATACCCTGCAAGGGTATAAATAAGTTGACTTGGGACTCTGCGTCCACGCAGAGCACTAGACTACATCCATATCTCTAGCTCCTGTGGGGATGCTAAATACTGTTCATTTACTGGAGCTTACCTATTCTCAGATCTAAAACTTGACTACCTTTAGCCTACTGATGCCAACTAATAACAAATAAATTGAAGCAATTCCCGAAACAAGTCTATATTTTTGATGTGGTTGGAGTATATGCAGAGCATTATTGGTTTAAAAAGTTAGAGTTTTTCCTGTTTGGTGTTAGTCGTTTAAAATTGAATTTTCTGTCTCCTCATCTTGCTCCCGTTTTCCCTTTATGTGATTAATTACACTCAAACAAATAGCGCTTGAAAGTTTCCCATTTTCCTTTTACCTTTTTATTGCTGCGTGTGTGAGTTTGCATTTCCCGCTTGCATTTTCAGCCTGAGTGCTTCGCTGAAAACACCGCGTTCAGCCCTCTCCACAAGCCCTCGCTTTGTTAAACTTAATTTTACGCCTTTTTTACAACTTGCAGGTTTATGTTGTAAAAATATACAAAGCACTCACAGACACACATCCCCGCACTCCCAGCTGAAAAAGGGGTCATGCAAATAGGCCGGCTAACTGTCCTGTCATCATTGCTCCGGCAGGTGTGCGCTTGGGTCACCATCATGACTCGGCACACTCGCATGACACTCACCTGAAACTCCGCTCGGAAATATCCTGCAGTTCGTTGTCGATTAGCTTCAGCGTCTTGAGGCGCAGTCCCTGGAAGGTCTCGTCGTCGACACTTTGCAGGTGCGTGTTTGACATTTCGATGTAACGCACACTGCTATGCATGAACTCTGCAAAAAATAATTAAATGGACAGGCCAAGAATTAGCGGTCTTAAATAAAGTGGAATATTGCGAATACATATATTTGTTGCATTTTTATATTTATGTCTAATAACATTCGTAAGCTTTATGTATTTAGGACACTAGACCTTAGTTTCTTACAATGCTCAACAAAATATAGAAAAATCGCTAAGATTTAAATGTTGAAAGTCACTAAGAATGCTGACACTAGAGGAAAGCACATAAGTATTTAATGGACAAATGGACAATTTTAGCTAGGAAACTTTTGCCTTTTCCTCCGTGTCCGACTAGATGATGGCTTGGCAATGGTTGTAGTCGAGTATCCGGAACAGCGCCACAAAGTGAGAGACTCGCAGAGATGGCCACCATCAGTTCATCATTCAAATTGATTTTAAACGGCATTCGAAGCGTTTACCATAAACGAGGGAATATGCCCCAGCCATCCCCTATACATAGATGTCTTTCCTCGTCTAACGATGATGGCTTTTGTTTTGGCAGTTTTGATCGCCGGCGCGTTAAGGCAAATGGGTCAACAGCGTGCCATCATACAATGGATCCACCGACTCAACCCACCAGAGGAACAGCACAGTCACAGGCACAGGCCTAGAGAAATCCATTGCCCGTAGTAATTCCCCGATGGGGATGAGGCCACGCTCTCGATTTTTGTGCGCGTTTTCCGGCCGAACCTGGGGTCCAGGAACCGGGCATCGAACGAGCAGTGCCTGCAGAAACGCAGCCAAGCCACCAGCGACCGAAAAGGACAACAAATTTTGGTTGACGTCCATGGGAAAAACAGCCCCGTGACATCTTGGTCGAGTATAACAATGAATCGATACGTAGTCGATTTGGTCGTTGTACCAAAATTTTTCAGGGAAATGGCCAATCGATTGCAGAAAAAAACAAGCGAGAAAGCTACAGTCGAGTGTGACCGACTGTGAGATACCAGGTGCCCAAAGCATTGTGCGTAAAATTAAATAGCACACGGACATGGAAACACAAAATGTTGACAAATGAAAACAAATGTTGCTGAAAACTTGTTGAGCAACATTCAACAAAGTCAAATTATGCTATAAACATGTTGAGCAACGTTCAAAAAAGACAAATTCTGCAGCTTTACGCAGCTGCATTTCGAAAATATACTGCGCCCGAAAGCACTGACTAGGTGGCCGCTCAGAAGAAGTAAAAGAAGCATACACAGAAACTTTATTGATTAACAACTTCCATGTTTATCAACCGATTTTACTCCGCGAAGGCCCACTTATTTATTTTATCTATTTACCTTAAGCCGCAAATAACGACTATAGCTTATATACCGTCTTTTTTTATGTTTGGGGGCGGAAGTGGGCGTGGCCAAATTTTAAAACAAACTTGATCTGCGTGCAGCAGATTCCAATGTTGTCACCAAATTTGGTAGCTTAGCTCTTATAGTATCTGAGATCTGTTGTTTCACCCAGACAGACGGACGGACAGACGGACATGGCTAGATCGACTTGTACCTTATGGGTACCGGGTATAATAAAATGTTTCGCGCTTCCCCTATAGTTAGGACTACAAATGTAACAAATAAAGAAATTCGATGGAAGATTGAGAGATTTTTAAAAATATACCTTTTGTTAAAACGTCAGCTTAACCTTTATGAAAAGCAAACGAATTCGTACTTTAAATTCATTGTGTTTGAATAATATCATATTTTCTTGTTACTTTTTTAATTCCTTAAAACTGTGTTTTTTCTGTGGATTCCCCTTGATCAATACGATAAATATTTTTTAATTCCTGACTGGTATGTAGCTGCTTGCAGGATTAAACTGCAATCTGTCAAAGTTAATTCAATTATGCTCGAATCAAAAAGCATTAGTTTTTGCTCTTTGTAGTGTAATCGCTATTTAAAATTTTTAATAGTGGTCACTGAACGTTTTTATGCATTTTGCATGTTTTTTCGAGTTTGATCTGTGCCAGTCAAACCGCAACAAAGTTTCGTCAGGAATCAGTGCGTTTTCACTTATTAAATATTCCGCGGCGCACAAAAAAAATTTGGCAACATAGAGCGATTGATTTTTGCACTCTCTTGCGCATTGAATATTTATAAGAAACAATCAATTGTTGGTCAGCTTCTGTTTGGAGCGGTATCCTTTTTTTTATTTGCAAGTTCTTTTTATGTTTTCTGTTGCCTTTTTTGTTGCTTTTTTTGCTTTGAACTCATCAAATTGATGTTTAATTATTTCGCTTCCTAGTCAAGTTTGTTCCAATTTTTTGTTTTAATGCCAAAATGTTCATGGTCGAGTCAATCTCTGGCAATCCCGGATTAGTCGCGAATTTCGTACTGACTTTAATGCGGCCATGCTATCTGTGCGCAGCGCACATAAGCGGACACACATGCATAGCAAATGCGCTAGAAAAATGGATGAATAAAAATAGTTTCCTTTCTTCGTTTGCGCTTTCCGTCTACAAAAGCCCAAAATGACAATACACAAAACAACGAAACGAACCGAAAAGGAGGAAATTTTTCAATTAAAAGCGGAAAGTGCATTTCCATGTTGCACGTCAGTTCCTCTTCCAGTTTTGCGGCGTTACTCACAGAGAGAGATTGCGAGCGGGAACGACCCGCCACTCGACCAAAAAATATTTACCATGACATGGGATGAATCGGGGCATAGGATGTGGGCGGTGGTATGAGGTGGTCGACGGGCGGTGGGCGGTGGGTGGTTGGCGGGTGGCATTCCGACACACTCGCCCGCTGAATGCTTAAGGTAAGGTCAGGCCATAATTTAAGTTGACAAGCATGACATGGAAATTCCCTTTGGTCGGCAACAGAAACATCAGCAGCCGTTACTATAATCAGGCTAAAACAAATGTCCTCGCCCAGTTCGCCCAGCGAGTGTGTGTGTTTGCCATGCGAGAGTCGCCTTGGGTGACCAATTCCTTTGAGAGCTGCGTCCCCTCGCTCCGGGCACTCAGGACTCCGGCCCCAACGTTGCTCCTGTTTAATTAACACATGCTCAACGAATCGTAATTTAATTGCGGCTTTGATGTCTCCCCGGGGCTCTTCTGAGTCACAGAAAAATGTTGAGACACTGCAAAGGAAGGCGATCACTAGAAATGTATCCACACTCGGTTAAGTCCGGACCTGAATTTCAGAAAGCCTTTCAATACTACTGCAAGAGGATTACGTATGAAATCGATTGTTTTACTTAACAGCTGCCGTAGACACGAGATACAACGGGATGAGCTACTAGCTGGTATACAAAAAAAAACCAAGAGTTTAAATTGAATACGCATTGTCTTAAAATTATACTCCAAGCAGTATAACGTTCTTATTGTAGAATTCATAGCTATTGCTTAAATATTTTTTTTTACTTTATAGGCTTAGTTATATATTTTCGATATCAAGATCAAAAATTCGATAATATATCGCCTTAGCTGGAATTCTGTTTCAGTTTATATTTTCTTGTGTTTATTTGTCATTCAAATTATATTATTACTCTTTACTAAAAAGGGTGGAAACATGCAAACCCAAGGCTCTGAGAAGAATGCTGGGACCATGGCTTGCTTAGTGGTAACAGGCAGAAGAAGGCATCTCCGACCCCATAAAGTATATATATTCTTGATCAGCACCACCAGCCGAGTCGATTTAGCCATGTCCGTCTGTCCATCTGTCCGTCCGTGTGAAACAACAGATCTCAGAGACTCTAAGAGCTGGAGTTACCAAATTTGGTGACAACATTGGAATCTGTTGCACGCAGATCAAGATTGTTTTAAAATTTGCCCACGCCCACTTCCGCCCTCAAAAGTCATAAAAATCGTAAAATAAGCTATATTCGTTTTTTTCGGGTTATAGTTAATAGATAAAATAAATTAACGTTAAGTAACGGACGTTTCCTGAAAATTTAAGTAAAATCGGATGATAAACATGGGAGATATTAGCAATAAGGTTAGAATTTTAAAACACCGCCCTAAGGCACTGCTGTTGCAAGCTGTAGCCGACAGGTGGCGCATTCGAACCTTGGCCGCGCGATAACTGCAGAAGAAATGACCAAAGAATAGAGCAAAAAATTACAAAAAATAACATAATTAATTTTTTGGCGTCCTTTGTAAAATGTATCATTCATATTTAAGCATGACATTAAATTGTTTAGGTCGGGAGCTAATTCAAGAGGCGATTTATTTTAAGAAGTATCGAAGTAGAGTATGATAATGTATGTAAAATTTTAAATTGTCTTTTAGTGTAAAGCACAAACGTTTAGGTATCTCTCCGGGTATCTCACAGCCGAGCACTGTAGCTTTCTTACTTGTTTTAGATATGTGTTATGTATCAAAGGTTGGGCAATATAAAGGGTTATACGGCCTGGAGTGACTATCAAAATCGTAGAGCCATTTTTAAAGAAAAATTTCCAGAATTAAAAAAAATGTAATTCTAATACTAAATTCTTAATTATTATGTTTAGATACATTTTGTCAAGGCTAAGTAGTCATCATTTTAAAATACCTTTTTAACGATATATAGCACGTTTCTGTAACTTTAGTCGTTTAGAAGTTTTGAGCTCGGAATCAATAGTTTTTAGCTTTTTTCCCGCCAAACTAGAGGGAAAACACAAAAGTACTAAAAAAAAAGTTGTTAAGCCCAAGCTGCTAAAAAAAAAAAAAAATGTTTCCAAGACTCTAAAACGAAGATTTGACACAGAACTACACACAGACAGACAAACAACCATTTCGGAAAAGCCGTTAAAATCTTATTTATTGAATATCTTTTGAACGGAGTATCGGGATATCGGGATAATTGAGGTGTCATTTAACAATGACACAAAAGCATTCACAATTTGGTGATTTTTGTTCTACCGTCCCCAACAGCTCGAACTTTCAAAATTTTAATTTTCGGACTTCCATTTCCACTTTCACTTCCATTTCTCCTGACTAATCCGTTTTTGAAAAATCTTAGTATGCTTTGTCAAAAAGGTTTACAATACCTTTCGATCAAGATATAAATGATTCTGATCGGACTATTGTAGCAGATTTTCAAATTTACGGCTCTATATGGTAGTGTTCTTGCGCACCAGAGTCTCGGTGCTCATCGTCACTACGTGGACTGCCGTAAACTGTGGACTCCACAGTGATTTAGTATTCAACAAAACCGGACAACATATGTCTTCTGATTGCCCTAGCAAGGGATGAATTTAACTGGCTACCAGTAAGGAGGCTCGAATGAATTTTGAGTTAATCTTATTTTTCTAAATCTTGCAAACAGTTGCACTACTGAAAAAAGAAGATATTATATTTTAGCAAAATAATATATTTATATTCAATATTACCTAAATTTAAAGTCAATCTTTTAGGTCACACATTACTTTAATTTTTCGGCAGTAAAGAATATTCATTTCATTTTGGATTGCCTAAAAAACTTATTGCCTAAACTTAATAAATACCTCGACGGCCATTTTAGGTCAAATGACCTTTTATTTTAGGTAATTTTTTGACTTTTTAGGCAATGCATTTTTCTCGCAGCATTCAAGCGAAAGAAATAGTTTAAGAAACGAAGCAAAAATTTAAAAAAAAAATCTATCGCTTGGCGAGCTTGGTCGAGAGGGAAGGATCATGGTGAGTTTTATGCCATTAAAATTGCTTTCTTCAAAGAATTTCCCTCGCAAAAAAACAATTTTACATTTTGTTAATGAATTCCATTTTAAGCCAACCAAGTGGTTATTTGAAATCAGATCAGTTTATTATTACAGGGTCAAGCCGATATCATATAGTATCAACATATGATTCTCATTGTTGCGCATATAAATTGTTAGTTTAGACGCATAAAATTACATTAACTTTGATCAAGATCATATCGCTGACACGTTTAGATGGTTGTTTATTAGAATGTCAATGTGTGCACACAAAGTTCGAATTGCGCTCACAAATACACACACAGACGCGTGCGTCATACGACCACCTACAAACAGTAATACAAGCACGGAACTGCTTACATCTTAATTACATATCGCATATTAATACAATATTAATCATACGTCCTGTTGACACGAATGTGCCTCCCTTGACCGAGCAGCAGGCACAAGGCCGAGTCCGGCGCATTCCTCTCGCATGGCAGACTGTATATCCACTAACCGTGCACATATATGTACGGTTAGTGGATATACATATATACGTACGAGGGAGGGCGTGTGCATATCTAAGCTGCTATTGCTAGTGTTTTGTTATGAGTGGACAAACCAACCCAAGAACGACAACAACACATATGGCGTTAATAAACTTCTAGACCCGTGCCTGTGGGGCCAACAACTGAAATGAACTCTGGGAGCGGACTGTGGGCTTCGAACACAGGGATCCTGGATGGAGTTCCTCGTGGAAGCGTCTGTCGTACGTTGGCTTGTACTTTATGGCCTCAAGTCAATTCTCTGACAAAATGCCAAGCATATTTATTTATTTACTTATGCTGCGAGGCAGACCAGCGAAGTCCGCTCTCACTCCCACTGCACAGCCCTTGCTGCTTATATGCTCGTCCACGTTCAACGTTCAACGTTCTCGTCTCGTTTTGCGTCACTTTCCAAGTGTTTATTCAACTTTCCCTAGCGATGATATGAAAAACCAAATAAAGGAAAGGCAACAACAAATGTCACGGGGACGAAGAAGCCAGTGTGAGCACACAGATGCAACATTAATTAAACCGAGACCATCAGATCGCCTTGGACTTATATAAAATTCATCAAGCTTCTGAAATGACTCGGTCCGAATAAGTATCAGTTTTGCATACATATATACATATGTATATTGGAAACATTGGACCTTAAGAAATTGATAAATTAAACTATTTAGTATTACTATGCTCGGTACCCATTGGGTACAAGGGCATTATAATAGTGGGAAGGAAGCATCTCCGACCCCATAAAGTGTATATATTCTTGATCAGTATCACCAGCCGAGTCGATTTAGCCATGTTCGACAGTCTGTCTCTACCTCATGTGTGCTCTAAATTCCGTTTGTGTGCTCTAAAATTCAGTTTCTGTATATACTGAGCTCCTGCTACACCTACACAGTTGTCTTCATATGAAAACAATTTTACTAAATCTGAGCATAATAAGACAAAGTAAAATAGCCATGTATATGTGCCTTTTTAATTTCACCCACAATACTTTTGGTACCGGGTATTTCACAGTCGGTCACACTCGAATGTAGCCTTCCTTCCTTCTTGTTAGCATTATTATTATAACTTTTCGAGAGCACAGTTTAAAAAGCATCTTTTAAATCTAAATTCGAAAATGAAACGCAAATAAAAATCGTTTGTACATTAGGCGACCTATATTTGTTATTAAAGGTGGAGCTAACTCGAGGTCTAACCGACATAACCTCATACGTAAATCAAGACGCGATTATATGCCAAGATCACACACAGATCTTATTGGACAGCGGGGTTGTCCATACATGTTCGACCGATACCACATCGAGTCTCATCAGTGCACTTTAGCTGTGCGATCGACTCCCAACATAAGTTGCCTATTTAAGCAAGCGCGGCGCTGAGTCCAGTCTTGAGTTATGCCGGTTAGACCTCGAGTTAGCTCCACCTTCAACAGTAAATAAAAAACGTTACAACTAAACTGTTTTAAATTTGGCTTTGTTTCTTCATTAAAATAATATACTATATATATACCCTTTGTTCAGCCACATGATATAAGAAATTTAAACAACCTGAGATTTTAAACAAATAGTAAATGCAAAGCCTTTAAAAATGATACGAAATATTACAAAAGGGTTCTATATTCCTGAACTTTAGCTCAACCATTTCAGCAATTTTTGTCCTATAACGTAACTTAGGCTCCCTGAAACTTCCAGCCAGTACTTGCTGCTGTGTGCGTCCGTGTGTTGATGAAGATTACGTCAGCTGAAAAGTTATTGTTTTGTCCGAGCATTCAGAAGGCAACCAAAGACAGGGTCCACCAAGTGGGAGTGTGGGAAGGAAGCTGCCATTTATATCCATATAGTTGGTGTCGTGCACAGGGCAATAGCCAAAAAATAAGTATAACGAAACAGGGCGCAGGAAGCGTGCGGCATATGGCCAAACTGTCGTCTTTCATTTTCGTTTTTCGGCTGCTCCCGAATAGTTTGGGCATGAAAATTGCGGCCGAATCGAACCAAGGATGCTGCCGTCCGTGATGGTGCTATCCTGCTGCTACCGAAATGCCTCTGACCAAGTGGAGAACCCGATACTGAAGCATTTAAAATAAATCTAAATTGTAGCTCAGCATTTTTTCTGTCCCCATTTTGTGTAGGAGCAATAGACAATAGAATTTCCAAATTAAATTACGGTCATATTCGGAGCTCTAAAGGAGCAAGTATTCCACTGCGGCATATTGTCTACGGCAGAGACGCACTGAAAATTTTAACAGATTAAATGCATTTTCAACTATACTTTGAGTCCCCGGTTGCAGTTGTCAGATCCTTTTGCCTGGCAATCTCCGTGTGCCTCTGAATTTCTAGGTGCATAGTTTGGTTCTTTTTTTTTTGACATTTCTGGACCACATTGTGACATGCTAGCCAGGAAGTCGATTCGTTGGGAAATAGAGAATGGAGGGGGGGGGGCGTGGCACCCAATTAGCCAGGCTGTCACCCAAAGTGTTTTCAGCTCCCTTTCCCCCTCTATTTTCGTTTGCATTAGAATTGCTAATTGCCAAAAGTTTCCCAACTGCAACATTTCTTCTGCTGCTTGAATGCATTCGTTGTCGTTGACATCACTATCAACATTGACCAATGTATACGTTCATATACACAAACATGATTTAAATTAAAAAATATACATATTTTTGGTTTCCTTCAAGCTGGAGTATCTGCTTGACTTTAAGAATTTCGAGTATCTTGTTGCAAGCACGAACTTTATCTTCAAGTAATACTGAGAGAAAAATAAAACACAATTCGGATTCCCAACGGTGGCCTGACGTGTTATTCGCTTTAATTCGATTAGTCGTAATATTTTAAAGTTTTTCATTAAAGCAAAAGCCAATGCAGATGCAATTGGAAAGTTTTGCATAAGAAACGAAGGATAAATTGCCAATGCGGAGTGGCCACTTCTGCCAGTACCCTTCCCTTCCTCCTTGGGGGAAAACCACCGAGCCAGAGACAAACTTTTCAATAGTACTTTCCTCTTCGCATCTCTATTCCCGGTGCTGCCAATGTCTGCCCAATTTTTGTGTGTTTTCCCAGTCAACAACTTTGTTTATTATTTTGTTTTTTTATATGCATTTTTTGGAACTTTATGCGGGGCAACTTTGCCCAAAAAGGCGACTCTGTGGGCGTGTCACAGTTGTTAGCGGAGAAGACACGCGGGTGGCGGAATGGTAATATTTTCAGCACAGGACTCACACTCACAAAGAGAGACAAGGACAGCGAGAGGAAAGAAGCCACAGCAATGGCCAACATTGGAAGTGGAAAATGACAATGGAGCTACGGAAACTTGCCATTCATTCATTACTTAAAAAAGGAGGCACAGCCACGAGCGCTCTTAGTTGGTTCTTACGACTATAATATACCAACTAAAAGAATTGTCAAAAATGTCCATTTTATTAAAAACCTAAAGAATTCCAAGCTCTATTCTTAGTACTAAGACTGGTCTGCCTTCTTCTCATCTAATCACGTTGTTGCCTTTCCTTATTTTTATAAAGCACCTTAGGTAATCAGCTCAGGCAAAAAGGGCGCCTAAAAATATTATTTGAAATTGCATTACATGTCCGCCTTCAATAATAAGCCGATATCTAGATCAACTCTTATTATATGCTTATTATATACTCTTATTATATGCCACAAAACAATCTACTCTCGCACCATAACTAGATGACAACTCCACAAATTTGCTTGGAACTTGCCACAGCAATCGTTATAAAACTTTTTATACAAAGTACTGGCAAGAAGACACAAAAAGGACGAAACAAGATATAATAAAATGCAAGTTTATTTTTACAACTAATTGGCAAACTTAAATGTAAAATTTCATTTTATTTGTGAGCCTGAACAAAGCTGTTTGAAACTTCATTAAAAAATTAACTTTTTCAGATGGAAGCGACACAAACACAAGGACCCAGGGTGAAAAGCAAAAGGGGAATGGGAAAAGCAGAGAGCCAATGGACTTTGTGCCCTGCTCTGTGGTCAAGGCGATTTATGACCCACTGGCAATGGAACCCACATAAATAAGGCGTGACAAGCAGGGGGACATATTGACGGGCGTTACATGGGGGCAGCAGATCGGAGAATATAGACGGGGTCGCTTACCTGGAAACTTGTAAAGGGGCACCTGGTTGCAATTAATCTCAATCAACGTGCTTGTCTCGTTGGGTAGGCCGGCGCACTGGCACATCGAGTTGAGCGGACAGGCGTAGAGGATGTCCTGTTGCTGGGAGCCCAGCAGGGCTGCGGATCCCCTGCCGCCAGTGGGCGGAGGACCCCGGGCCGCGTTCCTGGCTCTACGCTGACCTCCGCCGTCAAACTGCCAGCAGTGCGAGGAGCTCACCAGGCACGAGATCAGGACCATATACAGGTGCATTCTGCAACGGAAAAAAGAAGAGATGCTGTTGAGAAAGATGCAATGCATAGATAGAACCTAATAATCCAGTGGCCTTCATTCGCCGTTTTCATTCCATCACGATGGCCCACATAAATCCACCATGTGGAGACACCTTGCCCGGCGGCATTTGTTTATTCGGAGTTGCTTTGCATAAATCACTCGTTTGGAAAGAGAAAGCAAATGAAATGGCATAAAATTAACGTTACTCCACACGCGCTGAATTTGCACACTGACACAACATTTAAAAACTTACAATTTTATACAAATATTAAAAGCCAGAAAGAAAAGCATTATGAAAGGTTTCCGAAAAAATCTTGGTTGCAATAGCAATAAAGTTTTGGAGAATAACATTTTAACAACATTTAATGGAACATGTAATAGTAAAAAGAAATTATTAAAAATAAGGAGAGATCCACATGGCAAACATTATATAAAAAGCAAAACCCAGTTTTGCTCGTGGAAATCGACTAATTTTTATAAAAATTTTAATGACAAAGCAATATATAAATTAAAAAGCAAACCCATTATTTTGCTTTAATTGTTTTTGAACCAATGTTGATATTTTGGCAAAAGCGACCTCTGCCTCCCCACGCAGCCTGCACGCCAGGCGACAATGGACGAAGTTTTCGACTAAAAGCCTGCGACAACTCATGCAAATGAGCCGCAGTCGTGTGACATTCTTCCTCCATCCCCACCAGCCATTGCCATGCAATCTCTCAAACACATGAAAACGCCTAGCCTTATAAAAAAAAAAAAAGTGCACAGGGAAAAACTTATATTAACAATTCAAATTTAACTAAAAACAGGAAAGAAAGCTAACTTCGTTAAGCCGAAGTTTGTAAACCCTTACAGTCTGTAATTGGATCATTGAAAATCGATCCATTTTGCTAAAAATTTAAAATATCGAATTATGTATATTTGTATAACATTTACCTACACATTTCACATGTAGAATTTTACATTTTCATATAAATTTAAATTAAAACCGTAATTGTTAAACCGTACAAACTGTTATATCTCGAAATTTATTGAAATTCCTTGGAAAACAGAGAATTTATAATATTTTTTTACAGTAATTTCTATGCTGAAAGTTTTAGCTCGATAGCTCAAAACTGAGAGACTAGTTCGCGTAGAAACAGACAGACGGGCAGACAGTCAGACGGACAGAGAGACAGACAGACGGACATGGCTAGATCGACTCGGCTGGTGATGCTATATACTTTATGGGGTCGGGGATGTTTTCTTTACTGCGTTGCAAATATCATGGCAAAGTTATAATACCCTCATGGCAAAATTATAATATAATAAAGGCATGTTAATTACAAAATGTTCTAGCTATTCCATGTTTCTTCATGAATAAAGAATATTTGATTTGCCATAATTATCAAATATTTGTTCAATCGCACATTAAAGGCAAATTCTGATCAACTTTTTTGTGTCATGGGTTCTAGCTCTTAATTAACATAGCTGTTTTTCTCGGAGTGGATGAAAGCTAGAAGAAAGTGCGCAACCACAACACGTAGAGGCCTCAACAGCCACACAGAAGTCGCATATAAAACATGCTTCATGTACGCTAGATGTGTGATGTTTATTTGACACGCCAAAGTATATAATAACAAATAAAAACTTTCGGCTCTGCCTTGGATCACCTTGCCATACCAGACGACTGCGACAATGACGAGGGCGAGGACGAGTACGGGCCATTAAGACTCCCGGCGGTTTGCCTTGAGTGTGCGAGTATGTGGTACCTGCGCACATTACGACCAGCCATAAAACTAGGGACAAAAAGTGTAGCGGAGTGCCCAAGCCGGCTGGCATTTAATGTAGACCCTACCGTCTAAGTCGGTAAGTTATTTCCAGTCAGCTCAAGGCCTTGGGTAAGTAAAATATACTTTTTAAACATAGATTGTATATAGAATGTAGCAAGAAGCATGTGAGAAAGTTGATAATGTGATATCGGATAGGGATTAATTCGAATAATAGGTGGGAAATGAAAAATTAAGTTAAGCTGTAAATATTGAATTTAAGTTAACATAGTTATTTTATACGTATAAAGGTATACAAAATAACTACGGCAATTTTTTTCCGTATACATTTTCATAAAATTACAAATTACAGGAAACCCTTGCAAGCGTTCAGTCAAAATAGCAACTGAAATAATAAAATATACCCAATGAGTCGTCAAAATGTCCTAGGTGTGTAAATATAGTTTTTTAGCATCTTCTTTTTTCATATTTACTGCTTTTTAATCATTTCTTTTTCAGGGACTTCGTCAGACCAAAGGACATTCTATTCATAATAGTTTAGGTCTCCAGGGGTAAGTGGTAGCATCCTAGGAAAATTATAATTATATCAAAACCTATTAAAGAATAACTGATGCTCCTACTTAAATTTCCTAATATAGTGAAAATGTTCTTTATACTTGTATCATTGAACGTTTCCATTAATAAAAGTTAAAGTGTATATTTAATTCAAGTGCTACTTATTCCGTTCATTTCCCGGTCAAATATATAAATATGTTTAGCCAAATTGTCAAATATTTACTTAATCTCCCAACTGTCATTCGCCATATTCACTTAACATAAAATTCCGGACACAGGGCGAAGGAAAAGCAATCAGAAAAGCTCCAGTTCGCCGCCCGGCACTTCTGCTGATTGTTTTTCATTACGGTGATGGGGACAAATCGAAGTCATTTTCCTTCGCTTGGACGATGTAAAACAAATGATACATTACACAGTTGAGTGCGTATATATAGGTAGTATCCAGCTTTTGCACCTTTTGCACACACGGGGTATCAGTAGGGACAAAGTCGAAGATGTCAGGATGTTGGACGGCAGACGACAAACGAAAAAGATAAATATGTCGTAAAAGTTTTTTATTTGCGTTTTATTTTTTGATTCAGAAAATGACTAACTTGTTGGCTGACAGACAAGCGGCAAACAGGCAACGCCTTAGGCCAAGAGCACGGGGGTCAGAGGGCAAGCAGCAGCTAGGGACGGATACGGCGCGGGTCTGAGATGGGGAGGCAGGCCATGGCCAAAGGCAGTCAACAGCAGCGTCTGTCACGCACAACTTCTCGTCCGTTCAAGGACCTTGCAGATGCGGGTTGCCATCTGACCCCTACTTAGTTGAAAAAACTTTTTAAAACAGGCAAACAACATTGTTGTATAAAAAAGTAAGTTCAGTCGGCAGAAGCATGATTACTCTATAAAAATATAAAGAGAATTTAAGCAAGGCTTTTGGATGACAGTACCTCATTAAAAAAAATCCTTTACTGTCATTACACAAGAAGAAATTATTTTTTCAAGAGTTTGCTCAGTTTGTATTTTTTAAAAGGCGATTTTAAATTATCTTTTATTATTTAGTTATTATTATGGCTATTATTTACTTACCTGTACTCAAACCTTAAATCAAATCAAGGGCAGCTCAATACAATTTACCATTGCAATTAATTTATTGTACAATTTTGAAATGAGATCCATATCGAATAAACATAAACATACCTTCAAAAATATCATATATAGAGTTTAGTAAAGATCAAACTACACAATAAAGTGTCAATGTCCAATCCCACTCGAACGGCTTCGCTGTTTTAACTGCAAAAGCCTTTGCCGCCATCATCTTCCTTTGAAGGGAAGGACGAATGCCACGAAAAGGTCAACAAGAGGCAGGTTGACTGGAATGCTGGGCTGGCAGGCAGACCGCAAGTTTTTATTACGCATATAATGCCAGCGATTTGCCCAAAGGAGTGCGGCGGTAGTGCGGTGGCTGAGGGCGGATCACAGAGGTCTGCATCATTCTTATACTTTTAATTTTTTATGCCGGTGACACAGTGACATGAAATGTCAACGAGCTGCAAAGCAAACAGCAGCAGAAGTAGCAGCAGCGGCAGCGACAGCGCCAAGAAGGTTCTGGGCAAGGGCCGGGATATATATGATGAGCGTCCGTTGGGGATGTTGTCCTACTAGTTGGCGGCAACGCCGACTGCACAGCTGGCGCCGAGCAGCGCAGCAGGAAAAATGCTGAAAAACGTAGCATACATTTGGGAGTCGTTGGGCCACAGTTCTCCGGTCGCTCGCTCGCTCGCTCTATCTCTGTCGAAAATTTGCGAGTTCGTGCGATAATAACATATGTAAGTTGCTTCCCTCCGTGTGTGTGTGTGGGCTTTTTGGATGTGCTGTGCTGGGCATGCATATGTAAGCATGTCGGTTTTAAATTTAGCCTTATAAGCTGCTCCGGTTTATGCTCCTGCAGGAGCTTTTCCGCAAAAAAAGAAACAATTTAAAGCCGCCGCTCAGACGGGGATCAGAACTTTAAGTGAACTTAACAAACTGTGAGTGTGTATTTAACGCAGCCAAACATGAAAAAGGTCTCTGGTGTGTGTTTCCCTGGAAGTAGAAGGTGTTGCTCCTGGCATCATAACATTACAAGCGGTGTCTATACACTGTATCCTCAAGATACAGTCTGTTAATCGGAGTCAAGTCAATTAAGGCAAAGTTGAACTTATATTTCTTTTGGTCAGGCAGAGAGGCCTAATTAAGTGGGTCCGTTATGGTTAGTTAAATATTTAATGGGTGACAGACGAGGGGTGGTTTGTGACCTTTTGATTTTAACAGGTTTCAGTGAATGTTGAGGGTAATTATAAACTTCTGTAGGTGAAAATAAATCCATCCAAAGCTCTCTGAATGCATTTAATTTTAATATAATTAATGCACTACAGTTCTGTTGAAATAGGCGGCCTTGTGCCATAAGAAAAATGAAGGAGACAGTTAATAAATGAGAAAATGACAAAAATCATCAACAATTTCAAGATATCCATTCTATTCGCTGCTGTGTATATTTTCCTAATCTAAGTACTGGGGCGTTCACTTATATATCCCTTTGCCAAACGTTTCTATGCCGACTTTCCACACAGCAACCATCCATTCAGCTGGCTTGGATTTGTTGGAAACCATTTGAGACTACTTCTTTGCAATATCTCACACCTTGACAGATGCAAGACCATCCGTCTTCCGAATTGGACGTCCACATATGCAGTGGATTTGGTTTTATGAAACCATTAGCAGAACGGCACAAACTTTAAGTTACATTCATCTTGCGAGATATTTTAAAAAGAAACTTAGCTTCAAACTGGTTTGGCTGGGCCTGGTAATATAAATCACACCCATTCGCACAGACACACACTTCCACAGTTTAGTCAGTTCATTCAAGTGTCGTTTATCGCTTTTGCTATTTTGGCAGCGCCTTCCGTGTAACTGCTTTTGGCCATAAATAAGCCAATTTGGCAGAGCGTCCCTCGCTTCAGTCCCCATCGCCCACTATCAGCTCTGGCAAGGTGATATTCCTGGTACTCGAACTCAAATCCCCAAAACTCCCCGCCAAAACCCAACTTGCCAGCCAGCCAGCCAGCAAGCCAATCATTCAGTCAACCGGAGTCAGTCAGAACAATAAAAATAAAATTTATTACTCAAAGTTTATGGCATAGCTATAAATGTATCTTTTCTGCTGAGTATCTCAGTATATGTATCCATAAATATGCATCCATTCGCACCTAAGCGCGCCCTGCAGGGCTGCCACATGTGGCGCCCACCTCCGCCCCTTCCACTCGCTGAGAAGCCTGCTTTTGAAATTATTATGTTGCTGCTCCCGCTTCCCTCTTCCCGCTTCCCTCTTCCCGCTTCCCTCTTCCCGCTTCCCTCTTCCCGTTCCCGCTTCCCTTATCCCTTTTGCCGCTGAAGGTCCACCCTGGAGTGCAACCCTTGATTCCAATCCCATAAAGTTGTCGAGTTGTTGGTGCCGTGATAGTGCTACGACTGGCCGTTTTATGTTGGCTGGAGCTGTTGGCAATTGCCGCATCATTAATCTTACTCACGGAAACGGCGCTTAGGTCAAAGTTTTGAGTTTGGGTAATTTATCTTCGACTCGCCGCAATTATGTGCCAAGCGGAGCCGGCGAGGGAGCGGAAAAAACGTAGACAATTCTGCACCGTATGCTGACACCTCCTCTAATTCCCACTCGCAGTCACCGTCGCACCTGAACTCGGGACCCGATTCTCCGGACCTACGCCCATGGGGAAACACTCTCAGAAGGGTTGCTCTAATATTTCTTTGGCTTAATAATTCAGCAGCAATTTTGCGCCCGCGGCACTAAAATTAAATTGAAGTGTTTACGGAAAACACATGAATTGCTTATGAACGACAAGCGCCAAACTATGCCAGCCCATGGAAGAGTGGCGCAGGGGCGTCGCCCAAGGCCTCGGGCGTGTCATGTTGTGTGGTGGGCGTGGTCCGTGTTGCGATGCGTGTTGGTCTCTGGCAGGTATTGTAGCTATTCTACGCTTATCAAGCAAATGACAGTGCACATCCAGTGCCAGTCCCAGAAAGTTGAGGACGACAAACGAGTGATGACCAAGCAACCCGATCGAATAAGCACAGTGGGAAAAATGGCGAAAATACAGCAGCATAGCATAAAGCAAAGTTCACTGATGAAGATCGAGATGGTAACGATCGAATCGCCTCTGGACAACCCGCTATACAATAACGATCTGTTTGATCTTGGCATAGTCTTTATTTCTGTATGAGAAACCGCTATATCTCGAAATTTAAAGAAATACGTTTAAAAACAAATAAGTTACAATTTTTTGTACATTTATTTCGCCATCATTCCTATGGCAGCTGTA
This sequence comes from Drosophila asahinai, assembly GCA_008042795.1. Lineage (NCBI taxonomy): Eukaryota > Metazoa > Arthropoda > Insecta > Diptera > Drosophilidae > Drosophila > Drosophila asahinai. The sequence continues at coordinate 28,491 of VNJZ01004804.1, read as the reverse complement.
GGATATAGTGGTCCGTTCCGACATATATACTGCGTGCTAAAGAAATAAGACTATGCTGAAAATTTCAGCTCGATAGCTCAAAAACTGAGAGACAAGTTTGCGTAGAAACCGAGAGACGGACAGACAGACAGACCGACAGACAGACTGGCAGACAGACGGACATGTATAAATCGACTCGGCTAGTGATGATGATCAAGAATATCTATATACTTTATGGGGTCGGAGATGTCAATTTCACTGCGTTGCAAAATAATAAATAAAAATACATATAACCATTTCTTCCCTATTAAAATTAAGCTTTTAAATTTTCCAATGTACTGCAATTTTAGCCGCTTTCGGGCCACAGTTACACGCTGTTGCTGTTATACTCCGGGAAATACAGCCGCACAATTAATTGCGCAAACAAAACGCGACGTTTGGGTAGGCATGGGCATTGAATTATTCAAATCATCTATAATTACAGCTGGCAACTCACTCGATTGCCTGCCGCGTCTCGCTCCATGACCGCCCCTTGGCCAAAGTCCAGCACATTTATCAATTAAATGCGAACGCAGCAGCAAATCCAGCAATTGCAACAATAATAGCTGTACCAACAACTACAAAATGGCAGCGGCAATGAGGACTTTGCTGGGCCAGCAATTAAATTATTAAAAGTTTGTCATAAATAAAGTCGAGAACTTGACAATTATTAAAATGAATTACATGCGAGGGGGGGCAATCGGCAGCGCAAATGATTGGCCCCAGGATCGATGGGGGGAAAAGATTGACTAAGGGAAACCCGAGCGGTATACGAACTCTTAAATTTATGCGCTGCTTTTATGACTCTGTGCGTATGTGTGTGCGAATGTCGACCTCGGGGTTTATGAAATGCCAAGCGGCTGTTTTCGTCCTTGTTTTTCCAACTGTTTAATCTCAATTACCAGTGCGAGATATGCAATAAATCTGTTATTGTTTGTTGTTATGGCAGATACGCAGGGTATGCGCAGGTATGTATATTTAGATTGGAAATGAAAGCCCCCTTATCTAACGCACTATTATTTTAAAAATAATTTCTAACAATTATTGATTCTCTCATCCTTTTCCGCTATGCTTTAACATAAATGGCTCTTAGAGCGGAACAGAATAATCTACGGTTGCTGTGTGCATTAGTTACATTTTGTTTTGCGCAATTGATTGCTTGGAAAAATAGACTTTACATATTTTTGGGCATAAGTTATAAGTTCATAGTTTATCAGTGGATGCCTTTGAGGGACCACCCAAGGGGTAAGTCAATGTCGATCAGTTTGGGTTAGCTCAGTGTCACTGCTGCTGCATGGTCATGGGGTGTCAGCGGCGTTTTATGCCATTCTCTCAAGTGCCCGACACAGTTGCTGCAAATGGCGGGTCCCCACCATTCTTTTCCTCTCGATTTGCTACCTTGCTCAATATCCGCATCCCTCTGCTTTCCGTCCTTGCTTTTTATTTTGGTTTCACGTATGGCGCAATAAAAACACAAGTAATGGCGGCAGTCGGATAAAAAGAGAAATGTGTATTGGGGGTTAGGGGAAACATACGCAATTTGTGCTGCGTTTGGGGATTGCTTTTGGATTGTTACATTTTCTGGTTTCGGCTCGTTGTTGTGTTTGGTTTTTGTGCATTTTTGTGTGTTTGGTTGTCCTTTTTTATATGCTTGTTTGTTAGGCTGAGTTTAAGCACATAATTTCAATTGCTGTACATAACACAAAACGGATTAATTTTGATTTTGACGTATGATTTGTGTGTGTGGCCTCTGAAATCAGTGCTTCTGAGGCAGCCCAGTTCGATAAATGCCTTGCGCAGATTTCCCATTTCTAGCAAATTTTCGCCAATCCAAAATATAACCGAAGCACACTCAAACGCATCTTGGGCGCACCAAAAACGCTTAGAGCCTTTCCGTAAATTAAGACTTTTCGACTAGCGATTTGAAACGAAAATGTGGTCTATGTGCTCATGTGACTACTTTTATTTAATGGTTTTACCTTCTTAGTTAAAGCTTTTGGCTGAGATTTTCGGTAAGGCAAACGGCTGAAATTCAATTATACCCGGTACCATAGAGAAGAATGTATGCAACAAGCAAAATAAGTACTATATATATATTCTTGATCTGCACTACCAGCCCAGTCGTCCGCTTGTCCGTATGAAACAACAAATCTCAGATCTTAGGTAGAGATACCAAATTCTTAGACAACATTCTTATCTGTTTCACGCAGATCAAATTTGTTGCAAAATTAAGCCACGCCCACTGCTGCCCCCGAAACTGAAGAAAAACTTATAACTAAGCTATAGTCATAATTTTCGATCAAATAAAAAGACCCCTTAACGAGATAAGATAGAAGTGATGATCGCACATGCAACTCAAACAAGTCGGAAAGCTATAGTCGAGTGTGACGGACTGCGAGATACCCCGTACCCAAAGCATTGTTGGTAAAATTAAGTAGTCAATGAACATGGAAAAAAGAAAATGTTGACAAATAAAAATAAATGTTGTTAGCAACATATTGAGCAACACCCAAAAAAGACAAACACATAGACTTAGAATTAGAATTAGAAAATTTCGTCGAGATCAGATCATGATTTCCTCTTTCTTTGAAAAAAGCAGCAAGCAAGCAGCACGGCTTCACATCTGGTAAGTAATACATCGTTGCCATACAAAAGGTAATTATCTAAAAATTAAAAAATGCGGAAAGTCGGAGGAAGAGCACATTGAGGCAAAATGTTATAAATTCGCCATTAATGACTCTAGACTCTAGAGCATGGATGTAGACACTGACTTAATAAAGTTGAACATTTTTTGAAAACTATATTCGAAGTTCTTTCCGAAACTCATAGATAAACATCACTTGTTACACTTAAGGCCGATTTTCCAATGTCAGGTTGACTTTTGTCAATGAGGTAAATTGCTCTTTCGGAGTAATCATGTTGGCTTTCATCTTAATGGCAATTTCTTAGCTAGTGTTATTCCTCTAGTCAGGAGTTGTCAATCAGATAAACATAAACATGATTTTAAGTGGCCTACATTACTCCGAAAAAATCCGAAATAATCGGATCTTACAAATTGCTAAAAATTAAGGCACATATCAAGAAACATATTAGTATTAACATAAAGTACATACCTGAAAAATAAAAATTCATTTCATGAGTTATTGATTTAAATGTGCCCTTCAAAATGAAGCTAAATGTAAACAAATATCTTTCTGTTGTGACAGCTACCTTTAAAAGTTGGTATTTAACAACTAGACTGTTAGTTAACATTTGCGGTATGAACATTAAAAAAAAAAATCTAGAATTGGCATACTTTAAAAAAAAAATGTATTAAATTTGAGAAAGCAAATTTTCGCAGATAAAATATACCAATAGTTTAGAAATATCAAGGCCTTTAACGTCTCGAATGATTATCAAAATCGTTTTTAAAAAAACGTAGAAAAAAAAATATTTTAATTATAAATTTGTAATTATTATCTATATACATATAAATCTGTTGCTCTTTTTTCAAGTTTCGCTCGCCAAGCTCATACGGTTGGACCTATCGACATAATTTTTTTTTTTATCCTTCGCTCTTGGTTAAAGATTCACTCTAAGAAAGGATTTGCATAATTTTTGCATAAGTACTCTTAATGCAGCTTTGGCCAGCGGTTTTCAACTGAATAGATAGCTTAGCGGGGACACATTGAACTGGAGTTTGGGAAACCATAGTTCGACTCCAAGCCTCCGTAAATTTTTTTGAAGGTCTGGACTTTTTTTTTGTTCTACTTCTGGCTTAGCCTTTAAGAGCTCGGAAGGTTTGTTCAAGTTTCAGTTATAGTTGTCAAAATGGCGGCGATACAGTTTTGGGGAACGGGACAAAAAATGGCAATAGATCTTCAACAATCAAATGTTTGAATTAATATGGTTTAATAAAGAATTGCCAGAAAATCAGAAAAGTAACTAATGAAGGATAAATTTTTATACCCGGTACCCATAGTGTACAAGGGTATTATAAGTTAGTACCAACCGAGAATGTATGTATGTTAACAGGCAGAAGGAGGAGTGCCTCCCCAAGTATATTAATTCTTGAACAGCGTCACTATCCGAGTCGATTTAGCCATATCCGTCCGTCTGTCTGTCTGTCTGTGTGTCCGTCGGTCCGTCTGTCCGTCTCTCCGTCTGTACGTGTTGGTAAACAGATCTCAGAGACTATAAGAGCTAGAGTTACCAAAATTAATGACAACATTGGAATCCGTTGCACGCAGATCAAGTTTGTTTTTAAATTTGGCCACCCCCACTTCCGCCCGCGAAAGTAAATAGATAAAATAATTAAGAAGGCATTTTTTGACGGTTTCTAAAAATCAGATGATAAACATGGAAGTTATTGAACAATAAAGTTCTATGTTCAGAGGGCCCCTCATATGGAGTGAGCGGACAAAAAGGCAGTAGCGAAAAAGGTGTTGCTTGCTTTTGGGGGCAGTTTTAAATAATATTTTTTTGGGTGTTTCTCAACATTTTCCCAGCATCATTTGAGTTTAAGAGTGTTGCTCAACATGTTTTTAGCAACATTTGTCTTCATTTGTCAACATATTGTTTTTTCAATGTCTGTCTGTCTTTCGGTTTCTACGCGAACTAGTCTCCCAGTTTTTCAGCTATCGAGCTGAAATTTTCACCATAGTCTTTTTTTTATACCCTTGCAGAGGGTATTATAATTTTGACCAGATGTTTGCAACGCAGTGAAGGAGGCATCTCCGACCCCATAAAGTATATATATTCTTGATCAGCATCACCAGGCGAGTCGATCTAGCCATGTCCGTCTGTCTGTCCGTCTGTCTGTCTGTCTGTCTGTCCCTCTGTCGGTTTCTACGCGAACTAGTCTCTCAGTTTTTGAGCTATCGGGCTGAAATTTTCAGCATAGTCTTATTTTTTTAGCACGCAGTATATATGTCGGAACGACCGAAATCGGATTACTATATGATTTTCATGATTTTCAACGTATGTATTTCTATAAATTTTGAGATATAGCAGTTTCTGATGGTTTTATGGTTTTAATTTCATTAAGATCGGACCACTATATCATATAGCTGCCATATAAGCGATCGGTTGATTTATATGAAAATGTAAAATTGTACATGTAAAATGTAAAATTTACAAAAATCGATATTTTTAAACATTACTAAAATGGTTCGATTTTCAATGATCCAATTGCAGACTGCAAGGGTATACCAACTTCGGTTTACCGAAGTTAGCTTTCTTTCTCGTTTTTTTTTTCAAGCAGTATATGTCGGATTGGCCAAAATCGGACACTATATCCTATAGCTGTCGTAGGATTAATGGTGAAATTATTGTAAAAAAAAAAATTATTTTCTCTGTTTTCCAACGAATTTCTATAAATTTCGAGATATAGCGGTTTTAGAATTACGGTTTTAATTTCATTAAGATCGGACATTTATATCATATAGCTGCCATAGAAGCGATCGGTCAATTTATATGAATATGTCAAATTCTACATGTAAAATGTAAAATGTGTAGGTAATGTTAAAAAAATGTACAAACTTTGGTATTTTTTCGATTTTTTCGAAATGAATCGACTTTCAATGATCCAATTGCAAACTGCAAGGGTATATAAACTTCGGCTTACTGAAGCTAACTTTCTTTCTTGATTTTTATACCCTTGCAGAGGGTATTATAAATTTGCCATGATATTTTGCAACGCAGTAAAGGAGGCATCTCCGACCCCATAAAGTTTATAAATTCTTGATCAGCATCACCAGCCGAGTCGTTCTAGCCATGTCCGTCTGTCTGTTTATCTGTCGGTTTCTACGCGATCTAGTCTCTCAGTTTTTGAGTTATCGAGCTGAAATTTTCAGGATAGTCTTTTTCTTTCAGCACGCAGTTTATATGTTGGAACGGCCGAAATCGGACCACTATATGTACACTAATAAATGTAAATAAATTTAACTTCTCTGTTTAAACGAATATACAGTTTTAGCTGCCATAGAAGCGATCGGTCGATTTATATGAAATGTAAAATTCTACCTGTAAAATGTACTACTAATATATCTCAAAATTTACATAAATACAGTTTTTTTACATTAATTTCGCCATCATTCCTATGGCAGCTATAAAATATAGAAGTCCGATTTTGTCCGTTCCGACATATATACTGCGTGATAAAGAATTAATACTATGCTGCAAATTTCAACCCGATAGCTTAAAAACTGAGAGACTAGTTCGCCTAGAAACCGACAGACAGACGGACAGGGCTAGATCGACTCGGCTGGTGATGTTGATCAAGAATATATATACTTTATGGTGTGGGAGATTCCTCCTTCACTGCGTAACAAATATCATGGCGAAATGTTTGAGGCAGCCAAAAATAATGGCATTATATAGAAAGTAAGACGACAAGGAAAGAGAAATTTAGCGAAGCGACAGGGAATCGTGTCCCAGTTGAAATTTATGAATTTGTGGCATGATTCAAGCTAATCACGTTGCTGCCATTACCCAAAATTATTTTACGAATACACTTGCGAGCGGTGAAGAAGAAAGAAACATTATTTAAATGTCCTAATGCGTTAAATTTACGAGTCCAAGCCATGGGAATGGCAACGTATCAACCACACGTTATGTGCTCAGATGTATGTATGTGGCGGCATATTCAAATTCGGTCAGGTGTATAATTAAATTGGAAATTGCGAGCGCACGCATAGGCCAAATACTTGGGATTTGGAATATTTAAATGACCGGCCCATCGTCGCCTGATTATGCTGGCCACTTGACCGCCACTTAGGACCCGGTAAAAGGTCAAAGTATCAAACTTTCCCCCGAATCACAACTGTACGAGAACACAAAACGGAAAGGGTAGCCTGGCTTTGCTCATCAGGCTAGCCAGCCAGCCATACATGGCACCAATTAATTCCCGAAGGACGACGCCAATGGCCGCAGTCCCATCGTTCATTTGTTCATTTGGCACTTCGAAGTCCAGCCACCACCATCCCGACGAAATGTGTGTCAATGACTCCCGCGGGTTCAGGGGTCGAGGGATTGCCTCAGATGATATGCAGTACGAGTGGGTCGTTATAGGCCTAATGAAAGCATTAAAGTTGCAGGACGCAATGAGTGTGGTCTCTTCAGCGTGAGTCTTAAATTATAATGAAAGGCATGGGGATAATAGCTTATGAAATTATAGAGACTTCCTGGCTTGCAAATTAAGTTTCTACCTGACAAAATTGTCATCAGTCGACAAATATATAATTTATAAGATAATGATATTTATTCTGAAATAATGCAGTTCTTGGCTATGACGATTATGTACACCCAAAAAAAATCGTCATAGGAACTATACTATTGTTTCATGAATTCTATAGTCTTGAGTATTCAAAATTTCTTAATAAGATGCTTGTCAATTTTTTACCACGAAAGTATAAATGTTATACTCATCTGCACCAAGACCTCAGAATAATCACTAAAAAGGGGTTTTTTTTTTTTTTTTTTTTTTTTTGGTGTTGTCTTCTCATATTTAGCCCAACTTTGTAGTAATTTGCCGATTTTCCTTACTTACTTACTTATCACTAACATTAGATTTATGTACATATATGTATGATATAGTCATCCGATTTTGATAAAAGTAACCTTTTTATTAACATTACTAAAGAATCGTAAAATCTTGATTTATATTTTCATATGAATTTCCTATTCATTATACCCGGTATCAACCGAGAATGTATGTAACATGCAGAAGGCGGTATCTCCAAGTCTAAAAAGTGTGCATATTTGTTCAGTCTCAGCAATATGTATATGCAATAACAAAAGGTAGCAATTATCAGGTCAAGCGCATGTGCATATTCTGCTGACATGAAGAAGTCGAATTGGGAAACGTGTTCAGTTCCGCATAGATCATCATACACAGTAAACCACATTCTCTTTACACATAAATTCGCTGACACAAGTATATTCTTTATCCTCTGTTTAGCTATAAATACCGTTAAGTTTCCTTAATAAAATCTGTAATTGTTTTGACCACAACGCGAGCTTTACTCATTTGGCTGCATTTAAAAGAGGCTGTCGCAGAGTCTTCAGACCCTCATGTGCACCATCTATAGTTCAACTGGTTCATGTTCTAGTTGCGGCGACACAAGGCAGACAGTTTATGAACTGTATGCCAGGCACCTATGCCCACATTAACAATATTCTTGATCAGTATTACCAGCCGAATTGATTTAGCCATGTTCGTCTGTCCATCGTTCGTCTGTCCATATGAAACAACAGATCTCAGGGCAATTTTGGTGACAACATTCTTATCTGTTGTACGCAGATCAAGTTTGTTCTAAAATTTGGCGACGCCAAAATTAGGTATTGTTCAACATGTCTTTTTTTGGGTGTCGTTCAACATGTTTCTAGCACCATTTGTCTTAATTTGTACAATTTGTTAAAAATCGTTTTTAGCATAAATAATTTAATTTAATTTCACGCACAATGCCTTTGAACAAATATATGACTGGGCTTAGTTAAGTAAGTACTGATGGTTCCCTTGTAAGTAGTCGTACTCCTACCTAAGCACTAGTGAACAGTACTGCAGGGTAGTGCTCACTTCTGTCTTAGAACTGTGTAATGACTCACCTAAAAAAACTTATTTGTATACCCTTGCAGGGTATTATAATTTTGGCCAGAAGATTACAACGCAGTGAAGGAAGCATCTCCAACCCCATAAAGTATATATATTCTTGATCACCATCACCAGCTGAGTCAATTTACCCAAGTACATCTGTCCCGTCTGTTTGTCTGTCTGTCTGTGCGTTGCTACGCAAAATAGTCTCTCAGTTTTTGATGTACAAAAATTCGATATTTTTCAATTTTCCCAAAATGGATCGACTTTCAATGATCCAATTGCAGACTGCAAGGGTATACAAACTTCGGCTTGCCGAAGTTAGCTTCCTTTATTGTTTTTTTTTTAATGGAAAGGTTTCATCATTTTTTCTAGACAATTTCCAATTTTATTTATAATTTTAAGTAAAGCATTCCATAAAAATATACAAGGCAATAGATGTTATGTTCAATCTATCTAGTTCCCCCCCAAAGTAGAAATCAGTGAAGGCCAGCTTGTTTTGCAGCCTTAAACAAATTGACCATGCAGTTAGTTAAGCAGCGCTTCCCTCTCCCTTTGTATTCGCATATGCAAGTTAGCGTGTCACGTGGCGGGGCGCTTTTCTCATTAAATGCGTAAATTTAATTGCCCCGACTGCGACACGTGGCGTGTAATTAATGACGTGAGTCAGAGAGACTATGAGTTCGGTTGGGGATGAGAGCCAGTAAGGCAGGAGAGACGGAGACGGAGGAGCTCAAACCGAGCATCAGCTGAATAAGTCATAAGGCTTTGGCTTTTCAGTGACGAGGCAGGAAACGATGATGGCGGACCGACAACATCCATGGGACACACTTAACCCATATCATTCGCATTTTGTGTATTGGCTGGCAGTTAACATGGCTTGGCAAAAGTTGCAATGACTTCTGCATTTGTCCTCCGTGCATACCGAAGGACCCCAGACGGAGCAGAATTGCAACTGTCATACGCACGAGTACCAGGACACGGGGACTGTAAGGATGGCTAACAGGAATTGAGGTGGAGAGTCCTCGGCACATATACATATGTGCCCGTCCACATACATATATATTTGGCAACAATTTATAAGGGCAATACGTGCAGGGCATATTCCCTGGTTAGGTTAGACTTCCTGTCGAGGAAAACTATGCGAAGTCCACGCGTGTGCATACCAATGTCCCGACCCAAAGGCAAGGACGGATCGGACCAGCCCGGGGCAGGGCAATGCAATCCTGGCAATCGCTGCAAACATTTTAAGCCCGAGGAAGCAGAACGGGAACCAAACGAGAACAGAAGCAAACATGGCAACAACTAAGAAACGGAAGGGACTGCTTATATACTTTTTAATTTTTTAAAGCGTTTGCAAGCTGCAGTAAACGTTTGAAATCTAAAAAGTAGCAAAGTAATGCTTTTTAATTGTGTTCTCGTTATTTCATTGTTAATTATTAATTAATTTTTTGATAAATAAAATATTAAAAAATCGCACCAACAGCTAATAAATGGTAATGGTAACTTGATTGCTTTACAGTTTAAATTCGAATATAAAATTTCATGCTCATTGATTCCTCACATTTTGGGACAGACTGTAATACCCCGTGCAATGGGTATAAGGGAAAGGGAAACTAAACTCGCGACTGCAACTCCGGCCGGAGGCGGTCCTTGAATTCAACTTGGAAGTCTTGAAATCGTTCGCACTGCGTTGCCATGTCTGCTCCCCTTTCAGCCCGATTTCCTTCTGGCCCCACTGTTACCAATTCGATAATAAATATTACAAGGTAGACAACAACAGAAAAGGAAAAAGTTTATATATGTATGTATGTATATGTCTGGTGGGTATTGAAAATGAATTCAGCAAGAAAACGAAAAGTTGCTGGCACAAAACGAGCGAAAAACAAATTAAATTCGGTTTGTCGTTCTCATTTTCTTCCCACTCCAAGTTTTCCCTCTGCAACACAATTTTTTTAGCAATTACGTTCTGGGGCGGGAGAATTGGTGAGGATTGGTAGTCGGTGAAGGCTGCACGAAGTCACCGATTTGCATAACTTGGGCGTGGCATTGCTGGGGCGTTGTCGCATTGATTACAAGCGTGAAAATGAATTTCGATTATGCGAGGAGGCAGGGACGAGGTCGAACTCGAGGACGAAGGACGAGCGGGGCCGTTGACAATGTTTTCGTTGCTTTTGCCGGGACTCATTGTCAGCCGCCGGGCGCCGTAAGGTATGCTATGATTTCAGCGCAGCGATTGGTCTGACGATGATGAGGTTAAATCCGCTTGGCTACCCAAGCCATATGTATGTAATTTACGCAATGCATACGGAAATGTCTAAGAGGGAATGCTCAAATCTAGCGCATATCCTTTTTCATCTATAAATGTCCTAAACTTTTTGATAGAACGTAAAATAATTTTTCTTTGACTTACAGAACAGAACTCGTTCACAACTCGGTACTTATTAGTACATTGCATAAACTTAAATGAGATACCTGTTTTTAATATAATTTCTCTTTAACTACTTTTAAAAATAATTCCATAAGACTGAATTGAAAGATTATAAGAAGTCCATTAAAAAAATAATTTCCGCGATGATGTACCTCGAAGTTTCAAATCAAAGGCATCACAATTATTATTATTATTTCACTCGGCAGAAAAATATAGAATCGAATGCTAATCTTCATATTTAAATTTTCAAAAATTTCCTATTAATCATTGAAACTTGAAATAGTATTAAGTCATTCTTTATTAACAGAAATATTCCTGTAAGTTAATTTCGCTTATATTATTTCCCTTTCAAATCTATTATTGTCCTTGCTGGATCTGCAGTCGTCTTGAAAAATGTCCATTTTATGCATCATTACGTGGCGTCTTCCTGTTGTCAGTTTTTCTTTACATTTCGTTTAACATTTGTCACTTTTATAGCCGCATGTGTTGGAGTGAGAGTGCGACTGTAAATATGGGTAAGTGTATGTGCGTGAATATGCCTCGCAGCTGCCCATCTTCATTTCGGTATGTTTTCCTTTTCCTTTCTCTTCCTTTTTTATGCTGTTGTGCTTCTCTAGTTGTTGCTGCTTGTGTTTATATTGCTTCTGTCATTTCATCAGCAGCAGCTGCTGCACAGAGAAGAAATTTTAGCGATATTCGCTCGTATCTGAACCTTCTCATTTACGTTTTATTATACTTTGAGTCGTCTCAAAAGCTTATTTCCAATTATTAATTTTAATACGTATAACTAGAGCGTTCTCCAGTTGTCATTTCTATTTTGCACTTAGTATTTCTATGTGATCTGTATTATTCTGGGCGATAAAGAACGGATCAAGGACACAAGCAGCCTCTGCAGAGGAATGCTCTTCCTTCTTTTCCGAATTTGAATGTATTGTGAAAGGTGCTAAACTTTTTCTGAAATTCTGACAACCAAGATTTTATGGTAAATTTGCTCGAGTCCACTATGGAATGTATTATTATCCAATAAATAAAGCCAAGCAAAACAACAAAAATTGAATTTATAAGATATGGAACTTAAAACAACATTGTTTTTAAATTAATACTTAATATTAAAAGAGTCCGAGTTGATGAGAATTGTGTAAAAAATGAATAACAGTACAATTACCAAATCCCCAACAATAAAAACAGCGATTTCTCCATGTGTGTTACCAGCAGAGAATCCCCAAACACTTTGGCCCAGCCTCTTTACAACTTGATTTAAGGTTCAGTGGATATGTCGCCATGCCGTCTTCCTTCTGATTCCCACATCTTTCTGTCTCCTTTTGTTTGTCTCCTGACAAATGTCATGTTCAAATTGCAGACTGAACTTTTGACTTTTGACAGCGACTGAGAATAAACGACGCGATTCCATGATAGATATGAAGTGGATTTCGAAAGAGTCAAGGTCGAACATAAATACAAAGTGGCAAGAAAAGTCCTTAAGTTGTACTGCAGGCCGTCACATGTACCAAAGGCGATTTAAATATACTGGATAAAATATATCTTTCCTCGACAATTTAATACTATAAATAAATGTACATTTCTATTTAAGGTACATTTTAAATGTTTATATGTAACTGATTAGATCTGATCAAATAATTGATCAAATAATAGATAAATATATGTAGAATTATGTAGAACTTACATATATCACAAATGTATGCATATTTAATGCGTCTTTACCGACCGCGTCGTAATGAGTGTGTAACTCAATATTTGTTTAAAGGAAACTTTAAGAATTTAAATTAAACAAATTTATAAAATTCAAAAATTTTATAGTTATGGCTGAAAGAAACTCCATTATTCATTGACTAATTATGATATCTGTCTGACTTTTTTCCGATTTATTTATACAACACACTTGTGTCATTTGCTTCACTAAATTCATTGATCTATCACCGAATATGCGGGAGGTAAAGCCTCAGGCATTAGGGCTTAATCACATTAACGTGTTAAACTACTTAACATGGTGAAAGACAAACCTGGGCTTTGCAGGGCAGTTAGAAAATGGTATAGGAATAATGCCCAAATTCATGCACTGAATAGAACAGAAGGGGCGTGCCGCATTAATACTGATTGAATTAATCAGCTTCGTTATTTTGGTACTATTGGGGGATTTAGTGCATTTAGAGGGCATGTTTCAATTAGGCTGGCACCAAGGACGATAACTTCCAGCTACATAAATTCTAGAGCCCAACCGAATCGAATCGAATTGAATTGAATGGCACGGCTTGGAAGGGAATGTTAAATGTACATATATGTATAAAGAAAGAGCTTCAAGCTCGACTACTGAAATTTATGTGGCTACGTGCAGGGCATTTCCCAGTTGAGAAGAGGTGTCTCCTTACCCTGCCCCTAAACGGGCGTCCTAGAAGAAATGTTAACTGTACGGTGGCATTTGTAGTATGCATATTTAATGGCCCCAAAAGGAATCGGAATCCAAATCCGAATCGGCCTCGTCCCATACCATTATGAGAATTGGTTGTCCGTAACAAAAGGCGAAAATAAATAAAACTAACTAGCAAACAGTAAACAAGCGAAGAACCTAACAATGAACATATTTAAACAAGACGTTTTCAAATACATAATTTTAATCAAACATTTGTGTACAGCCTGAAGCATTTTACGATGGTGGTTTAATCAAAACGATTTCATTTCATATTTTCAAATGAATCACCAATGATTTCAATTCGAATGATGATGATTTCGCAATCAATGTCCCAAAAGTGCCGAAGTCCCGACAGGTGACAAGCTCACACGGGCACCCTTACGAGGGTATCTACAAGATACTTCGCACAATGAGGAAGACAACGAAGGAAGATATATTACGTACACCCAGGCATTCTCACTTATCCCGCACGAATATTGTATTATTTTCAATAAGAAGGCGACATATTGATAACAAAAGCTTTGAAATATATACAAGCGCCACCTCTCCTCGTCAACGTCCACGTCCACATCCCGCCCCTCGATTTCAATGGCTGCAAAATATTGAATATCCCCTGCCACACACAAAGGAGATGACAGAGCGAGCAAGCATTTTGGGCCAACAGAAAGGAGAGATATTGTATGGTCATGTCATTGTATTGGTTATAAATGTATGCATCGAGTTTGTTGGCGTGGGATTAGGCTTCAGGCGGAGGATGAGTTTCTATTATATCCTTTCCTCCTGGGCACGTTGATGCCAGTGCTGAGATATGAGTGCAGTGACAGAAGAACCGCAGGGTAACGGAACTGGAATTGAAAACTGATAGATGGAAAAGCATTCAAATTCAGAGAATTTTAGAGAAAAGAAAGCCATTTAAAACTGGCATACAGCAAGAGATGCAAATGAGAAGCGGGAAGCGGTCTCCGCTGGAGCAACTCCTTCATCACATTCCACATTCAAAAGTTAACCGTGCTCGCCTCACACCACGACTCTCACAGGGACACACTCCCGTGCAGAGTCAGTCAATCACTCCTGCTTCGATTACACCAGGAGTGACACTTTTAGTTGCACCGAAAGCAGGAGAGCCCGCAAAATGAATGAAAAGCGAAGATGAGAGAGGGAAACCTCAAACACCCCCCTCGTCCTTTGTACTATCCCCTTCGAGCAGCGTCTGCTGCTGTCACATAATCCCCTTTTTCAATAAGATTTAAATTTGCATTTGACACATATTGGACGAGGACAGCCTTTCCAGGGATGAGAGCGCCGAAGACAGTCCAATCCATCGCAACAAACCGAATGACGTTGTCGACAACAACTCACAAACGGCAAAACCACTGCAAATAGCATGTACTTTTTATGAAAAATCCCTGAAAATATCTGTGTAATAAGGTTGAAGCATCCAAGAACATTTTATAAAGCTTTAGAACATTTTTTAGAACTTGTATGTAAAATATTTGATATTTACTTTTTTGGGTATGATTTTGGACGAAAAGCATAGAAATGTATAAATAAATATACTACTTACGCAAATAATTTACGATTCATTTGGAAATATAGATGTATGCTTGGTTCTAGTACATAAAATTTGGTTTATCTAAAAGCTAAAAACAATTTTTGGATGTTATACAAAAAGAGAAGTATGGGGTCCCAAAATGGAGATTACTCAGTTTCAAAATCGTACTCTTCTCATTTTAAGTACGAATTTGCTTAAAATATATTTATATTTTCCTCAGGTTGACTTTTAAAAATTCAAATTGAGCACTGGAGCACTCAGCATTGATATCACCATTTTTTACCTATGGATAGGTTTTTTTAAAGATTTTAACAAAGTTTTAAACAAGAAAATCGGCTCATTTAACGTTTATTATTTTATAGCTCGAGTTGTAGCCAACCAATTAAGCCGTCGAATGTTTTCTTTTACATTACCTGTAACTAACCCTCTGATTTTAAAACACTTTATGTATATTGGATAAGTACTTTGTGCGCTATAGCTCGATAAACTTGAATAAAGTGGAAATTTCAATCCGTTAACTCAAATGTTAACATGCAGCTAGCATCCTACAAATTCGAAGAAATCCGTTGGAAAATCAAAATATATACATACATAGACAATGTATTAATTTGATTTGGGTCACGGTACCATTAAGGGGTTATGCAGCCTCGCGGCCATAAGCAGGAGTATTCTGTACAAGAGCGCCCCCTTCAAATCGATATTACTCCTGAATTTTAGTTGAGATGTGGTCAAGATCTTAACCTATTCATTAAATTGGGAAATCGGTTTTTTCTTTTCAAGGGCGGCGGGATTCTTTATGTCTTAGCTATTTATTTTTCGAAAATTTAATATCTATAATAATATAAAGTTACACAGAAATATTTATTTGTTTTTAATTTTATTTGCAATAAGTTATTATTAATATCGATTTGAAGGGGCACTCTTGTACAGTATACACCTGCTATATTTTTTCTAGAGAAAAAAAAAGGATTGTTTTTATACCACGTTTTATGGCCGCGAGGCCGCATAACCCCTTAATGGTAACAATGACCCAAATCAAATTAAAACATTGTCTATGTATGTATATAAAGGCGATTATTTAATTTGTATCTTACTTTAACTTAATTTTGTAAATTTTGGTTTATTTAACAAAACTTAGCTTTTTTTTTCATAGCTGCATCCGACTTTTCATCACATCAAGCAAAGTTAACAGACCATCTAAAGGCGTTGTCAAACACTGTACCTTTAATCTAGTAGACATCCGGCCAAAAAATTTAAAAACATTTCGCATTTAACTTATCTTTGAAAATCCACGATAAATATATTTTTAACGGATTTCTGGAGTTGTAGCCCTGTTTGATACTTTGGACGATCAACTTTATATAAAAAAATACGTTTTGCTAGCAGCATGTTAACATTTGACATAACGGATTGAAGTTTTCACTTTTTTTTCAAGTATATCGAGCTATAGCTCACAAAGTACTTATCCAATATACACAATATCGAAAGGTTAGTTCATTACCTGTAAAATTAAACACAACTCTACAAGAATTTCGCACCAACAGGCTTGGAGCATTTTGAGTGTAAACTAGTGTATTCAGAGAGTATTCAGTTTTAATCCTCAAAGCGAGAACGTTTAGAACTTGGTCGCCCTTCTTCTTGTCCTCCATTCTTACTACTAAGGCGAGTATGAGCTAGACACAAGATCCAAAGTAATTTTTTTATTTTTCCAGCGTCACACATCGTATAGTTTGGTTTAAAGTTTTCGACGGTCTTTTTATACCCTTGCAGAGGGTATTATAATTTTGCCATGATATTTGCAACGCAGTGAAGGAGGCATCTCCGACCCCATAAAATATACATATTCTTGATCAGCATCACCTAGTCGATCTAGTCTTGTCCGTCTGTCTGTCGGTTTCCACGTGAACTAGTCTCTCAGTTTTTGAGCTATCGAGCTGAAATGTTCAGCATAATCTTATTATTTTTTTAGCACGCAGGATATATGTCGGAAAGGCCGAAATCGGACCACTATATCCTATAGCTGTCATAGCAAAAATGGCGAAATAAATGTAAAAAAAATGTAGCTTCTCTGTTTTTAAACGTATTTCTTTAAATTTCGTGATATAGCGGCTTTTTACGGTTTAAGAACTACGGATTTAATTTTTTTAAGATCGGCCAACTATATCATATAGCTGCCATAGAAGCGATCGGTCGATTTGTATGAAAATGTAAAGTTCTACATGTAAAATGTTAAATTTACAAAATTCGATATTTTATCAACATAACTAAAATAGTTCAATTTTCAATGATACAATTGCATTGCAGTTAACATTAAGTTAACATTTGGCATAACGGATTAAAATGTCAACTTTTTTCAAGTATATCGAGCTATAGCGTACAAAGTACTTATCCAATATACAAAAAGTGTTTTAAAATCAGAAGGTTAGTTTATAGTTCATTGGTTGGCTACAACTCGAGCGATGAAATAATAAACGCAAAATGAGCAGAGTTTTTTTGAGTAAAACTTTAAAAAATCTTTTAAAAAAACGTATCCATAGATATATATATAAGTATACTTTTACATTGTTGAATATTTTTCAACTTAATTCGCCCAATGCCTTTCCTAAGTATCCCGCACCACACCAAGCCGAGGTCGTGCACAAATATTGACTGCATCCGATATTAAACCATAAGCAGATCTTAAATATTCACTTTTCTTCAACCCCACTTGTCGGGCCACATTAGCATAGTCTCCACAACAGAACATATATTTAACCTCCATTGCCGAGGCGTGGCAGTGGAGGGAGAGGCGACAGGGACAGCTGACAGCTTTGGTCGTTGGAAAGAAGGCTTGGAAAAGGAAACAAGAAGTAATGGAGGTCGAAATAGTGCAAAAGGTAGTTTACAATAAAGGAAACTGCGCGTCATTAACATAGCTAAGGGAATTGTTTTAGCTGGTTTCTGTTCGTTTGGTGGGTGGTATGGGCTTACTGGGTTGGGCGGCATACGGGGGGCGGTGGCCAACATGGCTGACATGTTATGTGATTTGATTTGGTTTCGCTTACTCTTTCCATGCCTCTACCTGTCGGCCCAGTGCGGGCAGTGGAAATGGGGTAAGTATGCTTTGGTTTGGAAACCTCATTAGTCTGACATTCCAATATGTCAGAATGTGGTTACTGGCAACTGCGGCAAACCCAATAAAAGAGCGCGAATCGAGAGGGCTAAGCACCAGCGGCCAGCATCAAAACAAACGGTAGATTATATGGAGCGTTTATTTAAATCGTTAAATTAGTGGTGCTATAACATTTTAAACTACATTTGAATGCTGATTTCATTGTGTGTTGTGTATAGAAAACGCCAAGCAACAACTTTCAAAATAAACTTGGCTATAAGTTAATTCCAATCAAACAAATTTTGTAGTGGATGTCTCAGTTCTTTCCTATCACAAGGTTACAAATAAAAACTATTCCTATTTGTGGACTTATTTTTATTACCAAATATAGAAGTCTTGATTCTTAAAAATACAATAAAAACAACAAATAAATTAAAACAAAAGTTACGGACCACTTTTGACATAATATTTTAAAAAGTATCTGCCTTGATAACCACCATTAAGTTTCTTGCATAGCTCCATCGCATTTATACACCCATAAGCTTTACTTCACACTTTCCAAAATAATCCCAGTATTCAGGACTATCATTCTCCACTTATGTCCTATCTAATTGCATCTCATACAGCATTTCAATTCCGGGTGCTATTCTATGCAATAAGCTGCCAGTTTCTCGATGGTCAGCACCCACTTATTCCTTCCCACATATGCTCATCCAATTGTCATAGCCGTCCCTAGAGCCATTGTTCGCTCTCTTCTTCCTCCCCGGGTCGGGTATCCATCCTCCTTAGCTCGCTTCATTAAAAAGTAAGCCCTTTTAAATTGGCCCCTCTCTCCTAGATACCACTCAGCCCCATCCCGCCAGCATCCGGCCAACGAATTGACAATCATAGAAAGCAACGAGACTGCCTTCCTTTCTCGGTTCTCCGTTCTTCCCTCCATATTCAATTTTTTTTGGATCCCTCCTCAAATCGTTTTGGCCTGTTCATCTTTTTTCCGACTGTGCGTGCGTGTTTGCCTTTCAATTTGCTGACTGCTGCGTGTGAGCCCAGCTAGAGAAACATAATCGGGCAATACTTTTCCAGCTATTTGCGTGGCAAATATTTTTGCCAGCGACCGGAGAAAAGCAACGAGCCATCGAAGCGCAGCCAGCAACAAAATTGTCAAAGGGTTCGCAGAAAGAATTTTCTATAGATCTGGCAGGTTGTGCGTCCTGGTTTTTGCTTAGATTCTGACTCTGGCTCTGGCTTTGGGCTGTGGGCCTTGGGCCTGTTTGTCATCATCTCCATATCTGCCGGCCAATTTACATTTACGAGCCGGCAGCGACAGCAGCCAGGGCAGCCGTCAAATATGTTAAATAACAAACTATTTTGCATTTTTATTTTATTTTTCTCGGCCTCCTCATATTGAACCTCAATGTGGACAAGGGGACCGAGGTTGGATTTTCCAGGGAATGCCTTGAACGCAGGGAATTTTTGTGCGGCTTTCAATGAGGAATGTGTGAAAGCCTCCGCCTGTTTCTGCGTTTGTGTCTACTGGCTTCGTGTGCTCCTCCTCGGCATGTTTACACAGCCATGTCAATTTAAATCTATGTCAAAACACACTACTTGGTTGAGGTTTATTTATGTCGGTCTGTGCCAAGTCTTCTTCTTCCTCGTTTCGTCTCTGACAATTCAATAAAAAGAACTAGAAGCGGATTTTCCACTTTTTTTTTACATAGCCGAGTAGCGCTATCTAGATAATATTCGATTTTCACTAGTCCGCATTCAACGCTCTTTGCATTGTGGCAAATACCCCCTGAATTAGCTTGGGTGACAACGAATCATACAATAAAGATCTAATTTCCATCCTGAATTTATAAAAATTGGGCTTAAATTAAAGAGGAAAAGGTTCACTATTCCTTCTCACTATTAGTGAGGGCGTGGCAGGGTTGTAGCCCGCCAAGCGTATGATTAGCGTCAATCAGTGAAATGCCGGGCGTTTAATTAAAAATCAATCAGTCGCAGTGACATAAAACTGAATGGTTCGATAAACAGAAAAGCCTCATGTTGGTGCAGTCAAGGTCCTCATCAAAACGGGATTGTGGCGTGTATGGATCGAAGTACGGCAGCAAGGGCACTGGAGGCGATACATTGACAATTTTGTAGTGGACATCAATCAGTTTACTGCACGGCCTGGGCAAAGTTTCGTGTTAATCAGGAAAACACCCATAACATGATAGATTGACTCTGTATTCTTTCATGGCTGATATTTGGTCTCAGTAATTAAGGAAGCGAGTTTTTTGAAAATTGTAGACATTAGAAACTTGACAGGACTTGATGTTAAACTTTATTATTTATTTGTATGTTTATTTCTTTTTGAGGATTTTTTTGGGTTCTTCAACTTTGAATGTATGTATGTATGTATATTTGCAATCACTTATTATTAATTTGCGTCAAATAATCAAAGCCAAGCGACAGATTATGCTAATGCGGTGCTTTATACATTCTACAGCAGAAATAATAAAATACATTATTTGATATTGAATAATTTTCCCAGCAGTTCCTTAACTTGATCAAATATCGAGTTTTTGTAAATTTTACATTTTACATGTAGAATGTAACATTTTCATATAAATCGACCGATCGCTTTTATGGCAGCTATATGATATAGTGGTCCGATGAATGAAATTAAAACCCTAATTCTAGAAGCATAAAAAACTGCTATATCTTTAAATTTATAGAAATACGTTGAAAAACAGAGAAGTTAAAATTTTTTTTTACATTAATTTCGCCATCATTCCTATGACAGCTATGGGATATAGTAGTCCGATATATACTGCGTGCTAGAGAAATAAGACTATGCTGAAAATTTCAGCTCGATAGCTCAAAAACTGAGAGACTAGTTCGCGTAGAAGCCGACAGACGGACAGACAGACAGACGGACAGACAGACAGACGGACATGGCTAGATCGACTCGGCTGGTGATGCTGATCAAGAATATATATACTTTATGGGGTCGGAGATGCCTCCTTCACTGCGTTGCAAACATCTGGTCAAAATTATAATACCCTCTGCAAGGGTATAAAAATATAGTCGTCCTAAATTATATATAAAAAAAGTAATTCTGAAATAATAAAAAATATTTCAAAGAAGATGGAAATTTCTTAAAATAAAAACTAAGCTATTATTTTTGTCTGGTATTTTTGCAAATGTGCCTTTGACAGCTAAATATATATACGTTCGATCCGGCCCATTCCTAAACTACCCGCAAAGATGAACTACTTAAAAAATGTTCATACAGATATCTCAAATTAGAGACCAGCTTGTGTAAAAACGGACAGTCGAACGGGCATGGATATATGGACTCAGCTGTAGATGCTCATCAACTTTATAGGTATAAACACACTAATATTTTACGGGCAGGATTTATTATGAGTTTAAGAGAAACCGAAATAAACAACAGCCTAGACTAACCCCGGTCAAGGTAAATTAACTTCGGGTGTGAAGTGTGGGTGAAAAGAGTGGACCTTATTTATGATTATTTTCACGCCTGTCTGGTCATTAAGCTCAGCATAACTTTGCCTAAAAAAATACATTTGCGGTTCAGTCTCCCTCTTTTTGCATTTTTATTAGTCCACAAATAAAACTTTTTGCTGTTTGTCTATCCATGATGAGGGTTGGACAGAGGTTGGAAATGCGAAAAATGGGGACAGGGTTCGCAAAGCATAAACAGATCAATAAAACAAGGCAAAGAAGCAGGCGCAAAACTATGGAGGAGATCCACCCAGAGCCGCCCGAGAAACAACAGCCGCAACTGGCGAAGTTCCCATGCAAATTTCACAGGAGCTACGATACCCCTAGGAGCCCCGGAGCGACTGGCGGACAACACTCTTCACGCCACTAACTGTTGCCCGTCTATTTGTTTGTACAAATAATGTGTAAGCAGGCATATTTTTGTCAACGAGGCTAATTTCTGTCACAGATTTACGTGACAATGGCCCAGGCAAGAAGTCAGAGCCGAGAGACGTTCGTAGGCCTAGCCAGGGAAACCCAAAGAATTCCCCAACAGCACGCATACACGGAATAAAAAACGACAATTACAAAACAGGTTTCAGTCTAGAATGGGTGGATGGGCCAAGCTTACCAGTTTTTGGACGAAATATTTTTGTTTCGCCTGCTGTCACTGAGGTTCGTTGTCGTCGTTTTGCGGGCAGCCAGTAAAAGCCATAAAAGAAATATACTAGACGCTGCAACGGCGTCAGAAAAAACGGCCTGAAACAAAACTGAGCCGTGAAGAAGCAGCGTCGAAAACTGGGTTAGCTTGGGTACACTCCCCTTTCCTCATACGCCCCCTTATCATTGTTGTTTTTCGTTCTTTTTTTGAGCACCTATGCGCTGTTTTGCTCTTTCTGAGCGATGCGTCCTGCTCTTGTCCGCCTTGGTTATTGTTGTCCAAGAAGCTGAATGTGTGACACATATACAGTCGCCAGCCCTTATTCAACGTACCTCATCTGAACTCATTCCCCAGATTGTTCCGGCTCGTTCCACTTTTTCTTTATAGCATCTTCAAGCCAAGGAATTGTAATGTCACGCCATAAAAATAATATTCAAGACAAAGGGTGGGATTTATAAAAGTAGTCTTCCGAAATTTCATTGGGAACAACAAAAATGTATTGAAAAACTATCTGAGGACGGTGTTGTGGGTCTTTGCTGTGTTCATCTGATACTCTACGATTAGATCTATATAAACTATAAGACCTAACCGTGATGATCGAAATTAGATAATTTACATATCAGAAGGATAAATATATTCTATGTAATCTTTGCCTTCCGTCTACATACATAGATAGAAAAAAAGAACACGAAAAAATTTTGGGAACGACGTTGGCCGGCAGACGTAATGGTAATGGTTATATTCGAGTTATTTAAGTCCTTATAAAGTATAATATATGAATAAAATATTTATTGAAATATATTTATATTAAGCCGTCCGATCCGCCAGGTAGTAGGCATAGTCTAGATTATGAATCGGTATTAATCAGTGGTTGGCACGACCCTATCCCGCGGGATCACACGCACAAAAGAACAGGAGAATCACTGCAGTCAAATTGTAATGGTGTGTATGGATTAAACGTTTTTTTTTTAATTTAAGTTGCTAGTTTTTAAGTCAAAGTAATTCTTTTTGCCACATTACAGAATATTTTAGCTATCATTTTCATATCTAGCCATAGAAAACGTTCATTTTTCACTCATACACTTTCAAAGTAAATATATTGGTGCGGACCACTGGTATAGATCTATTTGCTTATATAGACGGTGCGATGGAGACGGCTAGATCGTCTCATAAGTTGATGGTTCCCTTTTTTCTAACTAAGTACTAAATTCTTTTGCGATTCCTGACATGATCTCCACATTTTCCCGAAAATGATCTTATATTAGCATTCATACAGTTATGAAATATAGTATTTGTATTTTTTTGTTACCACCTATTTCCGTTTACTCAAATGAAAGCCATTGTACAATAAGTTTGTGACCTAGAATATTTAAAAGGAATCTTTTGACAACTTTTCAGAGGATTTAGAAAATCCTGTAACATGCCAAAATGAGTATAAGATCAACAAAGTCACGGCTGCTTATGCTTGCATTTTAGTTAAAGAGCCTTTAGATGCTTCTTATATGCAAAACAATGCTGCCCTTAAGGATTGGCCCTATCTAATGCGAAGACATTGCAGGCAGTAGTACACAATGTCCGGCTGTCCATCACCATCGTTGATTGACGCTGATGTGTTTGCCAAATTTAATTGTAAGTGTGGATGAGCACGACTCGTTCCGCCAGCCACCCACCAAGCACCCACCGCTACGCAGAGGTTGTTTATTGGCTGACAAGTGCTGCACATCCGGGCTGCGTTTGCGGAAATGAGCAAATGACTAATGACTGACCAGAGCGAGGTACCCGGAGCGACGATGACCCATGCCCCTTGTCGCCTGCCGCTTGCCACTTCAGTTGGTCGCTCTGTTTTCTGCTATTCTTGTTTACTGTGCGCTTCAATTAAAGCATCTTGCAGGAAATTGAACTTTTAGTCAAGTGGGTTGGCCATGCCGGGAGTTGGGTGCTGACTGGTGGATGGTGGGCGGTGGGCGGTGGTCGGTGGTCTTTGAGATGGAATACGGCTGGGGTCAAAGACGGCAGTCTCATCAATCGGTTACGTACTTGACTTGTGGGTGGCTCGTGAGTCGACGGAAGCTGTTCAAGGCTTAAAAAGAGTATCCGTATCCAGTTGTTGCATGTGCTTGGGTTACTTTTCTTTGGTCGGCTCTGCTTACTTTAGCAGCTACTCAAGTTTGATTAGCACTTCACTATAGGCTTCACTTTGGCAAACACCGCCAGATTGCCTCGATTCCACTCGCACTGAAATTCCTGCTATTTCCGCAATTTCTAGGCTTTTTTAGGGCCATCCATTTGTTGTTGTCACCATTTCATGCTTTCCGCTGGCCGGCTATGTACGAGATATCGCCGCTATCCGGCCGCGCACCTCCAGCGACATCAGCACTATAATCCACTTTCCTCCGCTTCACAAGACGCTGCTCACGCGCCGAATATCAAACGTGCACTGGCACATCCGTGCCACATTATGCGCATTTTATGGCACGGCTACGACCTCGAGGCCGCTTCGTTTTTAGATCACGCGAAGAGCCGCAGGCCGACGGCGCCCGAGCAACATGCAATACGGAAATTGTTGTCCTAGGCGCAACAGACGCGCCACGAAGCCGGACGTAAGTTCGTGTCGGAGCAGTAATCGAGCAAGAGAGCCGGAGAGCACGAGAGCTGATGTCCCCACTTAGAGCATCAAAGGCCGGAGAATCTGAGCAGGCGCCCTATCCAAGCCATTCAGTTTTGAGCTGGCAATGCCGACCTACCAGGCGGAGTGTTCAAAGAAATTCGAGACCGAGACTGGACAGTGATTTGATGTCTCCACGGACGAAGATGGATGAATGAGGGCGGTGGAAACAGGGAGGAATTGGAGGTTGGCGATGGAGCGTACCGATTCAAGTTCAGGTCGCCCTTTGACCGCAGAATACCGGCTGCCAGCTAATAAACTGAGCAGCAACCAAAAATGTTCTTCGAATTTATTGTTCAACATTCTTCTCCTCGCCCTAGGAAGGTACGGCCTCTAACCCAAACTAAGACTGATAAATGGCAAGGCACACTGGCAATTTGCAACTTCCTACCCAGCAAACAATATGAGCGATTTCTGATCATTTTCGGAGGGTTTTTTATGAGCATTTTCAGTCATTATGAGCCCAAAAAAGTGTCAGAAAATAACGATTTTTTTTTTCTTTGAAAACGGTCACACTTTATGTGGGTTATTTCTGAGTCCAGTCTGACTCTTTTCTGACACGTATATAATACTGGAAACCCTCAGAAAAGGAACATTCCAGCAACCAATACGAGCGCAATCGGACACTTTACGGAGACTTTTTTTTATAAAAATTCACGGTCGCTATGAGAACAAAAAAGAGTCCGAAACGAGCGTTTTTTTCTATGAAAACTATAGCACTTTATTTGGACTACTATATTTCGGAGTCCAATCTGACTCTTCCTTCGTTTTCCCGTCCATGTTGCCGTTCAAGTCAAGGTGGTCACGGCACTCAAGCTGACCAATGCAGATGCGCTGTCATGGCTTCCTCATCCTCGCTCATTTTAGTCTTCTCCACAGCCTTATCTTTTGGTTGTGCCTCAACCTTCAGAGTGGACACCGCTTCTTCTCCCCTCCGCGTTGGGCTTCTTTTTAGGACCTGGAGCACCTTTCTAGAATATACCATTGCCGCATTTTTAAAGTATTTTGCAGGTTAAACAATTGTTTCCTTCTTGGTTTTCCGAATAGACGACAAACTTGTGTCTGAAGTAAATCGAAGTGTCCGAAAACGCTCATATTGCTTAATAGAATGTTCCTTTTCTGAGGGTTTACAGTGAGTCAGAAAAGAGTCAGATTGGACTCCGAAATAGTCCACATAAAGTGTGACCGTTTTCATAGAAAAAAACGCCCTTTTTGTACTTTCATAATGACTGTAAATTCCCATAAGAAGGCTAAGAATCTGTAAAAAACGCTGATATTGCTTTCTGACTACTTAGTTTAATTCAGAATATGCTCTGACAAAAAATCCTTTTATGAGCCCTGGTTGAAATAAGCACAAAATATGATCCGGAAACGCTGTTAAACACTTTTCAGACACATATTTATCAGCACTCCTAAAATTGTTTGCTGGGTAGTAGCTTCTAGCTAACCCCAAAAGTTTTATATGCCCCATCTTGTTGCGGCCCATCCCGACCAGGTCCGTTCTGTTTTTAATATACAATATTAGCCGGTAGTGATGTTTCAATTAATTTTTAAGGTGCACCCCACTTCCCCCGAAAAACTCTCGTCAGTATTAGATAGAGATGGTTAAAGATATAGATTGGGGCTGCGAGATGCAAAGAGGGCGGAAAGAGCCAGAACCGCATGCTAAGATATGATGGCGAATGCCAAGTGGATGAATAAATGGCTTGGATGCAAAGTTTAAATTTTTCATAGCTGGGTGGCTCGGTTCGGTAGGGCTGCGTTGGATAGGGGTTGTCTACTGGGGCTTGGGGTTTCGTTTTTTCCTTCTTGTGTTCTGCATTGGTCAAGCTGTGGTACATTAGACATTAAGCAGAAAGGTAACAGTACTATGGTCGAAGAGGGTGAGTGTCAGAGTAAAATATAGTTGCTGTTCCTTTGCCGAAACTGTGTACTATTATGATAGTTTTGTCTAAAGTTTGACTTTAAATAAATGGCATTAAAACAAGAAGTGATGCACGTTTATAAGCTTTCTGTTCAATAAGATTAACTCCATTTATACAGAATACATACATACATCCTGAATTAGTTTTATTAAACCCTTTTTGTTATGGTAATAGATGAAAAATATTAATAGGAATCCAATTTATTTTTAAAGCAAACTTACTTTAAAGATTGTTTACTTGCGTCTGCACTTATCGTTTTTTAATTTCCGCTTCATTGAAGCTCTTCCCGTCAAAAACATAGCCCTCAAGTCGTATAGACAGTCTAAGGCTATGCTGACCCGAGGAACATGCCAACTTGTAGGTCAATCGAATAAGTGGTGTACGTGGCACATTTAAATCATTGGCTTATCAACAACTATGAGGTATAACTGCATATTTCAAGCCCTCAATTCTTACTGTTCGCTTAGACCAATTCATGACTTATATATATGATATTGTTTCTGAAAATAAGCGTGACCAGTTCAGTTATTAATTTACCGTTTATTTTCTACATATGTACGCTTAAATCTGTAGAGTGGAAAATCTATGGACCATAGTCTTGGCCAAAATATATCTTGACGGTTGACTTCATTGATTTACACCGCCTAGAACGCTTTGGGTAGTCCGACTTTATGCAGTATCCATCTTTTGTTTGACGAAAGCCTTTAAATAAGTTTCCAACATTGCACATATATCTTCAATCCAATGAAAATCCAACTTACGTGGCATTCTGTATTCTTTACGTAAGCATTCCTCTATTTCAAGAAGACAAGGGCTTTCTGCTTGAAAGTAACAATGTCCATCAAAGGAACACGAAACATCGAATTCTGTTGAGCAATCTTTAATGCATTTTATGCCATTTTCATAAGATACAACGAGAGAAGCTGTCCAGGAATTAGTAACTTTCGGTAGTTCGGTAGTTCATATTTTTATCTGTTACCATAAAGAAGAACGAGAAATAGCACCATGTTCCTTAACTAAGATGTTGCTTTCAACTGGAAAATATTTCATCGATATGGTATATTAAGATTAATGAATTGACTGCGCCTGTTGTGGCCTGTTTTTAAGAAGCTGACTTCGGAAACCGAAGTGTACCTACCCTTGCAGTTGGGATTTAAACGGAACCGTTTCTATGACACATATGAAATCACTGTGGACGGCAGTCCACGTAGTGACGATGAGCACCGAGACTGTGGTGCGCAAGGAGACTACTATATACAGCCGTAGAATTGAAAATCTGCTACGATAGTCCGATCAAAACCATTTATATCTTGATCGAAAGGTATTGTAAACCTCTTTGAAACTGCATACTAAGATTTTTCAAAAACGGATTAGTTTATGAGAAATGGGAGTGAAAGTGCGAAATTGAAAATTTTGAAAATTGGAGCTATTGGGGCCGGTGGAGCAAAAATCCCAAAATGTTTAATGTTGTTGTGATCTAGCTTTAAATACGCGTCGAATGACACCTCGATCATCCTGATCCGATACTCCGTTCAAAAGATATTCAAAAAACAAGATTTTAACGGCCTTTCCGAAATGAAAAGAGCCCTGGAACCACTTTTATTTTAATTAACTGCTCGAGCTGAACATTTTTTGTTCTACGACTTTTTGGGTTTC